>JACXGJ010002442.1:0-65705 GCA_016801105.1 Esox niger | reverse complement strand
TGAACTAAATACCGGTCAGCTATAACACTCCTGACAGGTTACAGAGCCCTGTATGAACAAAGTACCGGTCAGCTGTAACACTCCTGAGAGGTTCGAGAGCCCTGTATGAACAAAGTACCGGTCAGTTTTAACACTCCTGACAGGTTAGAGAGCCCTGTATGAACAAACTACCGGTCAGCTATAACACTCTTGACAGGTTGAACAGCCCTGTATGAACAAAGTACCGGTCAGCTATAACACTCCTGACTGGTTAGAGAGCCCTGTATGAACAAAGTACCGGTCAGCTATAACACTCTTGACAGGTTAAACAGCCCTGTTTGATCGAAAAACTCAGCTGTAACACTCCTGAGATGTTTGAACACCCTTGCAGACTATAACACTTCTGGTAGGTTCAGATAAATATATTCTGTATGGTGCGTCTAAGATGTTAAAACATAACCAGTGCCATTGATATGATTAGTTCTATGACGGTTTTGTCCCCCTCTCAATGCAGGTCTAGGGGGTGGATTTGGGTACATCGTGGGTGGGATTAACTGGGACCACACTGAGTTCGGCAGGTCAATGGGAGGTCAACTCCGGGTCATATACATGTTCACCAGCGTCACTTTGGTTGTTGCCACGTGCATGACCCTCAACAGCATCCCTGAGCGTCCCCTGCCCACGACACAGCTTCAGAAGAGCACAAAGATCTCCCTGAAGAGCCCCAGCCTCCCCCTGCCCCCCTCACCCCCTGTCCCTCCGGCGATCCTGGGACCGAGCTTGGACGAGGAAGACAATGGTCTCTACGGCTACCAGTACTCTGAACATCAGGTCACGAACTCGGACGCCGTGGCACACTCCTGCAGTGCGGATGCGCGCCTCTGTTCCGGACTCGCCAGCCCCATCTCGCCCCTCAGCCCCCTGACTCCTAAATATGGCAGCTTCATCAGTCGGGATAACTCCCTCACTGGCATCAACGAGTTCGCCTCATCCTTGGGAACCTCGTATATAGACAGTGTGCTCATCGACTGCTACACCGGACAGCCGTCGCCACAGCCCCTTGACCAGACCGTACAACCTTCGCCTTCAGGGGACACCACAACTCCCCGGGCACCTCAGTCTGAAACAGGGTCACAGGCTGGGGAAGGAACCCAGTCGCTGGCTGTCCAGATGGGGGCGGGGTCCCATAGACGTTTGTCCGCTGGTATCCTAAAGCGCCCACAGAGCCTTGCTCTAGTGGAGGAGCCAGTGATGACTCAGGGCGGAGGGCCGGAAAATGGCCGCAGAAGAACAGTAACCTTCAGTCAGCAGGTCAGCCTTCCACTGTCACACTCCCCTGAGTAGTCTGTTAAGAAAGCTCGATGTGTCGAGGTAATTCATTTTCTGGTTCTTGTCCTTCCTGGAACAAAGGTGGCAAACATTCTGCTGAATGGGGTGCGTTATGAGAGTGACCTGAGTGAAAATGTGGAGATAGCAGATTCACAGATGTCAATGAGGCTGCTGTGTAGCGCCATCTACAGGATGCCTCCGTCACTGCGCAGCCTCTGCACTAACCACTTTTTGGGTGAGTCCGGGCACTCGTTTGCCTGTGTTTCGTTGTTGAAACCACCAGTGATATTGCCTTTATCAGCTGTAATCCAGCAGAAAGTGTGTTTGACGTGTATATCCTCCACCTTGTCTCAAACCCATTAGGCTGGCTGTCTTTTGAGGGCATGCTGTTGTTCTACACTGACTTCATGGGGGAGGTGGTGTTCGCAGGTGACCCCAAAGCCCCCCACGACTCGGAGGCCTACCAGCGCTACAACGCTGGGGTCAGCATGGGCTGCTGGGGCATGTGCATCTATGCATTTAGTGCTGCCTTTTACTCAGGTGAACCCTACACACACTCACACACACACATGTACATATAGACTATAAGAAAATACACATCTAGCCATTTCATGAAAACCCTGAAACCAGTTCAACACCTCACGTAATGTCCGTCTTTCAGAATCATTACCACACAGATTTCACGCAGCTTCAACCCGTCTCTTTTCTTCCTGTTTTCTTGTTGGCGTCCCTAGCCATCCTGGAGAAGCTGGAGGAACGGTTCTCCCTCCGCTCGCTCTACTTCTTCGCCTACCTGGCGTTTGGCCTCGGCACCGGCCTGGCCACGCTCTCCAATAACCTCTACGTGGTGCTGTCCCTGTGCGTCACCTACGGGGTGCTCTTCTCCTCCCTGTGCACGCTGCCTTACTCTCTACTGTGTGAATACTACCAGAGCCCGCAGGTATGTGAATACAAACGGGAACAGGTCAAAATGCTTTGTTGAGACTTGGTTGATGTTACACGGCGAGGTGTTGAGTGTTATTTGGGCAGTGTGGGGTTTTTTCACGTCGTATGTATGTGTTAGTTAATGCGCTGCCTCTGTCTTTGTCTGCGCTTGTGTGTGTCTGCTGCGTGTGCGCAGTTCTGCGGCTCGTCAGAGGAGGGGACCAGGAGAGGGATGGGCGTGGACATCTCTCTGCTCAGCTGTCAATACTTCCTGGCTCAGATCATTGTCTCCGTGGCGATGGGGCCTCTGACCTCGTTGGTGGGCGGGGCCCAGGGAGTGATGTACTTTTCTAGCGTGATGTCATTCGTCGGCTGTCTGTACTCATCCCTCTGCGTGGTGTACCACCTGCCCCCCCCCGAGGGTGAGCCTTCCGAAAGCGAGACCCAGCCATTACTGGTGCACATTTAACGTCCCCCACCTCCCACCGCCTTTAGACAGCCGGCTGTCAAAACGCACACACGCACACACAGCATAGGTCCCAGGCAATATGTCACTCCAACAAACGATACTGTACTCTCAGAGTCATTAGCATAGCTCGTCCCAGAGCTCAAGCAAACGGAAAGACCGACTGACCTGAACCACAGTTCTGTGGTGTCAATGCGTTATATAGAGCATGTCTGGCCATTTCTCTCAGATCGTTTCCACTCAAATGCAAAAACACATTTCTGTGTGTGCGCGCGTGGGTGTGTATGCGCGTGGGTGGGTGTGCGTGCCTGTGTGGCAGAATTCTCAAAATGTTATTTTCTGATGTTTGTAGGCTAATGACCATTAAATATAAAAATCTTACAGCCCTACAACCCCCTATTCCCCAGATGTTAGGAATTCATTAAAACTGTTTGAGGAGGTTAATTGTTTTGGCCTTGCCTAATATCTGCATGCGCTATAGCCTTAATGCATTGCGTTGCTCTTCAATTTGGGTTTCACAGCCAAGAATATGTCTACATCCCTGTTTCTCCAAGTTAGCACTAGGCAGTAAGCAGGCTGAGGGACTTTCTGAATGTGTCTCCAGTGAGCTTGGCTTGAAAGTGGAATTCATGTAATCATTGTAGCACATGTAATGTACATTCACACAAACACAGCACACAGAGAAGTCATTGCAACACATTCATTCAATGTAATTGCACTACGTGAAGATTAGTGATGTGAGCATGTGCACTCCTCCGAAGGGGCTAAGCTATGTGACGCGTGTCACCCAGATTTTCAGGGTCATTATTAATTAATATATCGACTTGACACTGATGCATTCACAAACAAACACAGATGGACCTCTTATTAAGCCACGGACACAACTCTGACCTGTCTCCCTGGTCCTGGAGTGACTGTTGTAATGACAGTTATTCTTGTCATTACCAGGAAGAGGAGAAGTTGAAACTGGGGTGTGATTCGGCATTCCATCGGAAACCGAACCAAAAAGAAGAACCACATATCTGTTGTTTGGGTGGCAAGACAGAATTCAGGAAGATACATGTGAACTATGCTAAAGATGACGGAGCTGGACAACTTCGAGAAGGCTTTAGGTTGTAATCGGCCAACAGCAAGTGCTTGTTTTCACCACTAGAGCGCATGCTTTAGTTAGGGTTTAGACATGTTTCAGCACACTAGACCCAAACTGGTTTACTGGAGTGATCCATTCACGTTTGGGTTGGTTTCTTCACACAGCATTTTGTTCACTACATTCATTGGATTTCAACCGCTGAAATAACATTTCATATCCATGTTAATCAAGCTGCCAATGAAAATAATTACTTTTTGAACATTTGTTGGGCTAAAATAGCTTGCTTGGCATTGCTTGCTCAGAACATCACGCAATTGTCACTGACTGTTTCAAGGTACTTTTGAATGAATTGTAATTATAATCCATGCCTGCGTTCAGTTCCATTTGGTCATTTTACTGAAATGCCCACAATCTTTGAACTCCCTACTGTCATGCGTCATCCCACATATCTTGAGCTGGTAAAGATGCATCAGCTAAGTGGAATGTTGATCAGGTCTCCCTCTAAAGCCTCCATAACAGACTGGACATACCGTGGTGATGTCCTGTCTGCGCTTTCTTCTGAGGAAACACCAACATTTCTAATATTTTACAATAAACAGTTTTCTGATGTTCTTCTCCATCCATATCTCAACTTCACTGTAACAGCTACTGTACTTCAGGGTCAGGTTGAATTAAAAACTATAATTTTAACCTTATGGGCTCCTAACCTTTATTGTTATTATTGAACTCTATATGAAAATAATTATTAATTCAGGTATTAGACTTGGTCATATTAATATTACTATGTAATGTTTCCTCTATACTGGTTACTGATCAAAAACATTTGATGACACAATCATGTGATAACGGTTCTGATAGATTATATCAGTAGAACGGTTCTATGATGGAGCTATTAACCCTGCCCTGAGTTGACCCTCTATACCAGTTTAAAGTGGTAGACAGAGCTCTCCGGTCCAACAATTCAAAACGTAAATGCATTAAAAATGAGACAGAGACAGTTTACCGTTTTAAGAACACAAATAAACCCAAGATTAAAGGAATTCCTTTTCCAGTAAAACAAACATTGAGAATTACTCCTGTTCATCAAATGTTTTGTTATGTATTCAGTCTTTAGGTTCGCTGCCATCAGCTACTACCTGATGGCATGATTATAATTCAACTAATAAATTAACATGCCAAACAACTTTTGGCTGTTATTAAAAGAACGGAAATGAGGAGCGAAATATGTTATTCGCTTTAACTATAGAGGTCTTTAAATCACCATGGTTAAAAAGACAAGACTGATTTATTTAATCATCAAGAACCAGAATATACAAAGCAGTGGTCAAAGCAACCAAATAGCATCATGAAATATAACTGCACTATAAGACACAAAAAACATCAGGGTGGGAATGTTGTTCTGATAAAGACAGTTGGAGACAATTTCTGAGTCGCCTAGACATAACCAAAAGTCAAACAAATAATACAAACAGTATCTTGGGTACAAATGGTATAAACGTGTGTAAAATGCATACAGAACATATGACCAAAGCCTTAAGATTTAAGAGGGGGTAATTAACATTGCAGAAGCAGGGTCCCCAAACAGGGTCACACTATCTTTTATTATGGAGGAGTTCTTTCATTTGTGCCATCTGTTGTGTTAACAGATCAGCCAGGCAGAGGATTAACTACTAGCAGCAGCAGTAACAAAAGGGATTAAAAAGCCTTTACTAATAATGCTAACAATAGTCCATTAGCCCCTGCTTAAAACTTATCTTTGGTCTTTAGTGAGTCTGAGAGGTCATCCTGAACATGTGGAGAAGGGCGCAGCTGTCTGCCTCTGATCAACTGGTCAGCAGTAGCCAAGTAGAGAATGTGCTCATACGGATATAAACTAATATACTGATAAAACAACACTGACTCTATTTGCACAAGTTGTTTTTCAAAAAGTGTTGTGTAAGAAACCAATAAATAACATCTTATAAAAAGTAAGGAGAGGCCACTATGTTTTAGGACTCCAGTGCAATGTAATATCTTGGGGGCAAACAAAATCTGTAAAACATACATAAAGCACAAGCTCTATAAGGTGAGGTTGACCACGGCATGTAGACAGAGCTGCGGAGGATGACAGACTGAGAACCCTAAGCCTCCACTTCAGCTTCCTTTGAGTCGCTGCTCTCTGTTTTCTGCTTTTTTGTGTCCACTTTCTCCTGAGGGCAAAAGTAAATGTCTTGAATGAGAACACAGTGACCCTGGTCTCGGATCACCCTTAAAGAGGCTGTGTATGTATTGACTGTTTCAAAATTGTGTGACAAATGCATACCTCCTCCTCCTCAGCTGTACGCTTCACAGGGTGGTTAACCTCATCAGCAGGTTCTTCTGCATCCTTCGTTCCTTCCTCTGTCTCTCCTGCAATCAGATTCATACATGAGGGAAAAACACATGCTCAAGAAACTTGCATCACTGTTACAAGCATCCTTTTCTTTACAGCTGGTAATCCAAAAATAAGAAATTAACTTACCATCCTCCTCATCTTCCTCCTCCTCGGCTTCAGGGGTTTCTTCTGAATTAGTTGCGCCATTTACTTTCTCCTCTGCACTACTTGTCTTCTCCTCTGCACTACTTGTCTTCTCCTCTGCACCATTTGTCTTCTCCTCTGCAGCATCTGTGTGCTGGAGGGATGGAAACAAAGAATGTAAGAAAACATTTCAAGGGTTAATTGTATAAATGAGTGATAAGGAAATTCATTCATTTGGAAAATCAAGTAGTTGGAGAAAAAAAAAGTCACAGCAATCAAGCTTCCAAGTTAGAACAGGGCACATGTTGCAGTTTATATTTAATTCCCTGGGGAGTAAGGGCTGGGAATGCAATGAGGGCCACATGAGATGTCTTGAAAGAACATCTGTGCCATTTCACAAACTAAACAAAGAGCCGTAGCCGTATGGGGTAGCATGGGAGTAGAGGGGGCGGAGTCTCGCGACACCTGCACGATGAGGGCGCCCAGACAAAAGGCCACGAGCCTGGCAATGGAATAAGCTTCGGCGTTAACTCACTGTTTCCTTTCCATTGGCAGGTGTGTCCCCACTGCCGTTCTCGCTCTTCTCCTCTACCTCCTCGACAACCTCTTTCTTCTCTTTGAGCTCCTGAAAATATGTTGTCCTTGGTTATCTCTCTCATACAATAATCGAATTTCCACGACAAGTTGTCCTTATTCACCTCGCCGAAGATACTGTATTGCATTAATAGGCTTTCTATGTATATATTCCCGTATTCATCAACGGCGCGTGCCGTACAATACAAATGGTAATCATCGCGGACTGGCATCGCGGTTCAATACACGATAAGCGCGCATACTCCACTCTCGCGCTATGGAGGACTTGCGCGCTTCCCGCCATCGTTCGACCGTGTGGCTCGAGCGTATCAAACTTTGAGCGACTTATTAGCTAACTGTAGCTGCATAACTAGATTGATGCATTGACATATTACTGTATTAAATAAACTACAGTAGGAAATGTAATCACACGCCGCGATGAAGCAATCTATTGAAGTAAGCTAGCTACCAAAGCTACTAAAGTAACTAAATAGGCACAGCAGATTGTTTGAGGAAGAACAACAACATGCAAATACATTAGCTACTATTTTCTGTTATGGGTAAATAGTAATATTAACATTTGCTAGCCATCCTCTTAGCTATTACATGGTTATTACAGCACATCTTGACAAAGCCAGGCTCCGCTGAAGAACACAGAGCAGCTAGCTCGCTAAGCGTAACATTAACATTAATCAAATGAATTAAACTTACCTTTGCTGAAATCTCAGTGGTTGTGGTCGTGTCTGCTGTGGTGTCAGCCATTGTACGTTTAATATAGCTAGCTAAGAGTATAATTATGTTTCCGAAATAAATACTTTGTTTGATGCCTCGATGTTTCTGGCACTGATACAACCTATTTCAGTGAGACGGCGAGGTCGGAGAGGAGAGAGTGATGAAAACCAGCTACATCTGTTTGTTAGGCTCCACCGTAATCCATTAGTTCGAATGGAGCTAGTCGATCTAAAACGTGATTGGATAATCCAAAGTAACTAACAGATTTTATCAGTTGTTATTGGACAATGTGGTGTCAATCTTTCACCTGTGTCCCGCCTATCATGCTCCTCCCAGAGATCTTTCTCCTAATTGGTCGAAAATTTAAAGCGTCTTCTCCATTGTAAAGTTACCAGAATTAATAGTTTTTCTACGATAATATTACACGATTTCAATTAAACGTGTCTTACTGAGATTGAAATGTACAAATCTCTCATTGATAACATTTGTACATTTTAATTAAGTTTAATGTACGCAATTGTACGCCAAAAAAGTGCTTGAAGTGCGCCTTGATGAATTCAGTCCCTTTGTGTAAATGCATTGCTTAAGTCCACATATGTTTTTTTCATTATTTCTTTAGTTCGTTCTTGATTTTGACGTATTCCTATTCAAACCAAGTTTTCAACCAAATATATGTATTCAGAGCAAGTTTTATTTCGCCAGCCTACAACCATGTGTGAAGGCTGGGTTAAGCCCCATATCCTTTTGTCTTCAGTGCGCTCTTTTTCTCTCTGAGAGAGAAGTATCAAATTACAATACATGATGATGATGTGAAACCATTTACTAAATAAGCCACACCTCTTGGCTGAAATCGAAGTCTCTATTTTAAACATGAAGGTCAGAGGCAATGTGTCTCATAGAACAAAATGAGAAGTAAGCTTTTATATTCCACAAAAACATATTGTTATTTACTATTTATTTAAAAATGCTTTACAATTCATAGTGATTCTGAAAGAAGTTCTATCAGTGGCTGGTTTTGACTTGATGGTCTTTCACAGTTGTCATGATTTGTAAGTAGTACATAAAGGCAGTAGTAACAGAGTGGTACAGGTAGATCCATACCATTCATAAGTTTAGGGTCACTTAAAGGTCCCTGTTTTCCATGAAAACTTACATGAAATGAGTTTGAAAAGGAAACAGCTAAATGAATAGATATACAGTCACTGACTAGGTTCATAATTATTTTAAATTTAAATAATAATCGTGTCCTTCAAACTTTGCTCTCGTCAAAGAATCCTCCATTTGCAGCAGATACAGCCCTGTAGACCTTTGACATTCTAGTTGTCAGTTTGTTGAGGTAATCTGAAGTGATTTCACTCCATGCTTCCTGAAGAACATCTCACAAGTTGAATTGGCCTGAAAGGAGCACTGCGCACATATCATACTGTCAAGCTGCACCCACAACAGCTCAGTATGGTTGATATCTGGTGACTATGCAGGCCACTTCATTATAGACAGAATACCAGCGGACTGCTTCTTCCCAGTTCTTGCATAATTTCAAGCTATGCTTTGGATCATTGTCCTGTTGTAGGAGGAAAATGGCTCTAATCAAGTGCTGTCCAAAGGGCATGGCGTGGCGTTGCAAAATTGGAGTGATAGCCTTCCTTCTTCAAGATCCCTTTTACCCTGTACAAATCTTCCACTTTACCACCATTATAGCACCACCAAAGCACACCCAGACAATCACATTGCCTCCACCATGCTTGACAGCTAGCGTCAAGTATTCCTCCAGCATCTTTTCATCTGCATCTCACAAATGTTCTTCTCTGTGATACAAACACCCCAAACGTACATTTGTCTGTCCATAACACTTTTATCCAATCTTCCTCTGTCCAGTGTCTACATTCTTTGCCCATCTTAATCTTCTCTTACTATTGACCAATCTGAGATTTTATTTGCAACTCTGCCTAGAACGCTTGCATTCTGGAGTTGCCTATTCAATGTTGATGTTGAGACTAGTGTTTTGCTGTGTACTACTAACCCTAACCTATACTAGACAACCTAATGCATCTGTCTTCTGGCTTAGTTATGCACTGCGGCCTCCCACTTTTTCTATTCTGGTTAAAGTCAGTTTGTGCTGTTTGGTGAAGGGAGTAGTACACAGTGTTATAAAAGATCTTCAGTTTTTAGGCAATTTCTCACATGGAATAGACTTAATTTCTCAGAACAAGAATGGACTGACAGGTTTCAAAAGAAAGTTGTTTGTTTCTGGCCATTCTGATCAACTTGATTAGATTTTTAATGAAGGAAAACAATTGCTTTACTTTCAAATTTCTAAGTAACACCAAACTTTTCAATGGTAGTGTACAGTAGCGTGAAAAAGTGTTTGCCCCCTTCCTGATTTCTTATTTGTATGCATGTTTGTCACACTTATATGTTTCAGATCATCAAACAAATTTTAATATTAGTCAGATATAACACAAAATAACACAAAACACAGTTTTGAAATGAAGGTTGTTATTATAAAGGGAAAACAAAATCCAAACCAACATTGCCCTGTTTGAAAACGTGATTGCCCCCTACAACCTTATAACTGGTTGGGCCCTTAGCTGCAACACCACAGCAAGTCTTCCAGGTCTTGAAGCAGCAAAATAGGCCCAGACCATCACACTACCACCACCATATTTTACTGTTGGTATGATGTTCTTTTTCTGAAATGTGGCGTTACTTTAACGCCAGATGTAATGGGACACAGACTTTCTAAAGAGTTCAACTTTTGTCTTGTCAGTCCACAGGGTATTTTCCGAAAGGTCTTGGGGATCATCATGATGTTTTCTTGCAAAAATGAGACAAGCCTTAATGGGCTTTTTTGCTCAGCAGTGGTTTCTGTCTTGGAACCCATTTTTGCCCAGTCTCTTTCTTATGGTGGAGTCATGAACACTGACCTTAACTGAGGCAAGTGAGGGCTGCAGCTCTTTGGATGCCGTTGTGGGTCTTTTGTGACCTCTTGGATGAGTCGTCACTGAGCTCTTCGGGTAATTTTGGTCAGCTGGCCACTCCTGGTTAGGTTCACCACTGTTCCATGTTTTCGCCATTTGTGGATAATGGCTCTCACTGTGGTTCGCTGGAGTCACAAAGCTTTAGAAATGGCTTGATAACCTTTTCTAGACTGATGGAGCTCAATTACTTTCTTTCTCATTTGTTCCTGAATTTCTTTGAATCTCGGCATGATGTCTAGCTTTGAGGATATTTTGGTCTACTTCACTTTGCCAGGCAGGTCCTATTTAAGTGATTCCTTGATTGAGAACAGGAGTGGCAATAAGCAGGCCTGGGTGTGGCTGGAGGAATTGAACTCAGGTGTGATAAACTACAGTTGAGTTGTGTTTTAACAGGGGGGCAAACACTTTTTCACACAGGGCCATGTGGGTTTGGATTTTGTTTTCCCTTAATAATAACAACCTTCATTTCCAAACGGAATTTGTGTTAACTTGTGTCATCTTTGACTAATATTAAAATGTGTTTGATGATCTGAAACATTTAAGTGTGAGAAACATGCAAACAAATGAGAAATCAGGAAGGGGGCAAACACTTTTTCACACCACTGTATATTGTACTTTTTCTATGGTTTGATGACTGTCTGCATGGCAGGAAATATCACAGGGGTGAAAAGTGCTCATTGTGACCCCCAAACCGACAAGGTAAACATCTGTCCATTTACCCTTGAGCAAGGCACTTAATTCATGTTTGCTGACAAATATATCCAGAGTAACGCTTGAGAAACAAATATTACACAACTTCAGATTTTTTTGTCCAACTGATACTTTAGTAGTATTCCTTGACTTGTTGAATCTTAATGGTATCCAACTGCATGGTCATGGACTGCATGCTGAGGACTGGTCAGAAATCACTGGTCTGTTGGGGGCCACACATTTTTTTGCAGGAAAATCTATGTGCCGAATAACAATAGTTTGGGGCTTAGGGTCAGTAATTAATGTGTGGCTGTCTGATTTGAGTCTGACAGGCAATGACAGCGGGAAGGGGGTGTGTGAGGGAGAGTGTAGCATGGCCTCCATTTTCTGTGAATCTAGAGAAACTTTGCACGGCACACTGGAGTAATACACTGCCAGTATTATGATCACTTCTTTCACTAATCTACAAAAGCCTCAGTGTCTTAAATATTTTAAAATGATCAAGTGGGCCCAGATGTATTTTTTTCATGGATTTGATAGAGATGTTCAATGCAGTTTGTGTGTTTCGAATGTCTCTTGTCCTAAAATAGTTCATTCATACTGTACTTAAAACAGCATTTTTATGTCATTATTTTCTTGTCATTAAATACCTGGAGTTGGTCTTTCTGCACACACCATGACACACATGCACTAACATCATGCCAAGCCAATTATAGAGTGTTCTCTTCATGATTAATGTCTCATTTAACACCTTGTGCGAGAGTTCTAGTATAATGTGGACTCTAAGCTTGTCATTCTCCTCAACCCAGAAAATGCTACGTCACAAATACATGTTTGTATTTGAGAAAAAAACATCTTTGTCTATGTTTTTATATGTTAATCATTAATAGCTTGGTATATAGAAGACTTTTCACAATTTTAAGTTGCTGCTCCATATGACAGATCACACGTTTTTAGTCTGGTCAGCAGTCCTTAGATACGACTACTTACTTATCTCAGTGTGGTTGGCTACTCAGTGTGGTCTCAGATTCAGAGACTACCTTTTGAAGGTTCCTCACATAGCTATGTGATATAAAGCCACAAAAAAGGGGTGTCACCTGAACATTGTGTTCTAACAATTTGTGTCACAATCTGACAGAGGAACTGAGACAACTATTTTCATTAATTTATCTTCAAGTGCACACTATTTAGAGTTTGACAATTTTGAAAACAAAGTTGGCATTGGTCCTAGATTGAAGTCATTTTTTAAAAAGAAACTTTTCACCCTGCCTGGCCAACATATAGGTAAAAATTCCTATGGGCAGATGAGCCAAATGTACACTGTTTTGTACAACATGGATCATGTTTAGTCTGGCAAAAAATGAATTCTGCATTCCACAGCATTGACCCCTTTTCAAAAGTCAAGCATGGAGGAAGTATTTTGTAATTATGCCATGTTGCATAAAAACACTCAGTGACAAAAATATAGAAACTGGTGAAAATCACAAATCAGACAAATACAATTTAAATTCATTGTTTATGTTTATGTTTATCAACATCCCTCCTCTGCATTTCCCTAAAACAAAAGGTTGAATAAATACTGTTCTCTGAAAAAAATCCTCTTTCAGATCCACACCTGAGATGTTTCTAATTTCAGGATATTCTTTATTAGAACTTATATTATCACTCTCAATATTAAAAACATTAAAAAAAATATTTGTAGGATTCCTCCAAGAGAAATACTTGGCTTGTTTGGTTATATTCTTTTCATCAACATAAAAAAGCTCTATTGGAAGAAGCCTCAGAGTGCTCATTTGGTCATTAATCCCAAGACTTACTGAAATGTAATTATGACTGGTGGCAAGCAGCTATAATTACATGCAGAGATCAAAGGGTTGTGTCACTGCGATTGTGGGTTATCTCTGCCCATGGGAGTTTGTGTCTGGAAATCATGTTTTTTTTCATGGGAAAGAGGACAACTACTGTAGCCATCATAAGGAAATAACCTAGAAAATGTTTAGTCAAATACATCCCAATTTTTACTGATTATTAATGCACAGTTTGATATGAAGGTTTTTTAAATCAGCGTAAAATGGCAAGGGAAATATGTTCAACGAATGCTGACATACTAAGAGCTTACAGTTACAGTAGTCCTTTCATTTTGGAAATGAAGACACCGCTGAGACCGCAGAACACTGAAACAGACGTCTGCAATCTAATGATCCCAGTCTATGCACAGTCCAGATCCAGAAGAGAAGCAGTAAAAGCAGTCGGTCCAAGCATTACTCACTCAATGTGCCTGGAAAATGGGAGGAGTGTTTGTGAGATCATTTCCTGCCATTTCTTCTCTCCTTCGTATGCCTACCACCTCGACTTGTTTCCATGGATACTGGATCTCTTCCAGAAACGTCTTCCTGCTGGTCCCTGTACTAGGTTGTTTTTGTACTGGTGGAGGTTCACTTTGAACGAAGGTGTTCAAGACAGAAGTGTGAGTGTGAGAGCTGCGTGTGCTGTTCACTGTTGTAGGTTCTGTCATCGTTTAGATTAGCGGGAGTAGAATCACGGGCAGTATTCCATGCTGCACTCTTACTCTGTGTATTTTCCACACAGTTGCCACACAACTTGGAAAGCTTTGATGGAACATTATTTTGACTTATGAACTGTGCCACAGAGAGTCTGTATAATATAACTGGTCTGGACCAGATAGAATAGATTCTTTGTGCTCAAGACGATGATATTTTATTTTAACAACAAAAAAGACAGGCATAAATGAGTCGCGAGGCCATCAGTGATCTCTTCCATCACCATCACAAAGAAATGAAATGTTCAGTGTCACAGTCTCCTGGTAATGATTGTTTGTAAAAAAGAATATACATCCAAATGAACACGAGAGTTTTTAACAATCACACCTGAAACAAGGGAGACAAAAGATTGTAACCTGATCCATGGAATGTCGGGCTTGAGGGGAGAGCAGGGTGGAGGAGGAGGCCATCAAAGGGCAGAGGTCAGAATAAGGAGGGGGAAGGGTTCCCATAATTAAAAGAATTGATTGGGGCTAACTGTGCTCCATTCTACTTAGCATCTCTGTGCCTGTGTCCCACATACTCTGAATAACTTTCTAGGGGTCCCAAGGAGAAACAATAGAATAGAGAAACAGGACAACAAATGAAATGACGTCCATACAGTGACAGAGCTCAGAAAACCTCAGAAGAATCACTTGACAGTGCCAGTGGGGGGGCTCGGCCTCTGCTGTCGGGGGCAACATTGATCATGTGAAGTTTCATAACTACATACAACGCATACAATTGCATACATACAATTTGTCTTGCACTGGTGCATTTTGTCTGTCCAGTATGTGGACATATAAAACCCCATGGCTGTGTCCGTTCTGGAATGTGGCCCCTTGGCCCTAACCCAGAGGTGTCCTGGTCATCTCAAGGTGACAGGAAAATTGAAGCATGTAATCATTGATTTAATCTCTCTTTTTTTCAAATTAGCAAGGAGAGACGACCCGACTGAAAAGAATAGACACAGTGTGGTCATGTTTGCGAAACGATGGATGCAAGTGACAATAATGTTTTCTGTTTCAGCCCTATAGGCCTACCTGTTTCACGCTTAAAAATACCCGCTGAACTTTATTCTTGGTTTTATTTGCGGCTCAACCCAGTGCAAAGGTCTGCAGGGTTGGTGGCAAGTGTAGCTGATAGATACGTTTAGGTGGTAAAGAAAAAGGTTAATAATTAAAAGGGGTAGAATGAATACAACACGGAATTACCCCATGTGCCATGTGTGTACACAACACCATCTTATTGCATGTGCAGCTCCACTCACACTCCTGCCTAGTGAGGAATGTGGAAATTTCCAGTAATAAAGTTTCTCCTCCTCCTTTTTTCCCGCCTTCAGCCTACCTGCTCCTTATTGCAGCCTATTGGTCTGTGTAATCCCTGGCCGGAGGCATCTCATTGGTGGACCACTTCACCTCCCTTTTCTTCAGAGGCAACAAGTACATCCATAATTCATGTCATGTTTTTTAAAAACAAGAATCCATGGATGATTTCTGATTTCAAACATATACTTTACTTTTCTAAGAAATGACTTTAGCCCAAACGAACTAGATTTCGACTCAATGCTAAATGCCTCTGCCTTTTCCCAGATCTTCCGTCAATCAGGATCTTAGAGTCAGGATTTTCGATAACAAAGAATTTGTGGCTACTGGCTCAAATACTCTTATGACCAATGATGAAGCACGGCTGCTATGAGATCACAGAACAGATGGCACATTTGCATATCCTTATTCCAGATCCATGTTTCTTGTGGACTGAAAGGTCTCAGCCCTGCTGAAGGGAGATGTAATCGGAATAGGCAAATTGAAACTATTGGTAATAAAGACATAATGGTCTGTCAGCCATTACAGTTTCAATTTGAGTTGTAACTGGATAAACCTTTATCTGTGGTTTTACAAGGCTACTTCCTCATCCGCAAGGTAGTGACAGACTGACACTGTGTAGTCTGAGACATCGGCAGGGCTGTAATTCAGCAGATTTTGTAGATAAGAACGCCTGGTTTGAGAAAGGACGGTTACACCAACTGAAAGCATTGAGACAGAGGAACAGCTGAAGTGGAGGAGCATGCATGTGTGTTTGTTAGGGCACACTGACCTCAGTCCCTTTATGAAGCACCAACAAAGAACCATCTGCATGGCCACCAGAGAGCAGAGGGAAGCAGGGACATGGGGGTGGGGGAGGGACTGATAGGAGCCTAAAGAGGAGAGGGCACTGGTGTATTTCCATACAGGATTTACCCTATTGTTTTACCCAACAGGCTCAGACCTTTCTGTTTCCATCCACGCGGACCGGCACCGATTTCTCACTTAGCCATGTCTCCAGCAGACCAGCTTCCACTGGGACCAAAGCCAGGCCACTGGTGCTTTTCAGAGGACATGTACGTATCAATCGTTAATTGTGAACTTTAACACCTTTTCACAAAGCAATTGTTTCATTGCACAGAGGTTGGCGATTATGCGCCTCAAGGTCCCTACTGTCAGCCGTGGCTACGGTAGACTGTTTATTTTGTAGAACACAATTGCGTTTTTACTGGCAGAACACTGTCGTTACAGTCGTAAAGCAGGTATGCCTACGGAGGGATGGAGGAAGAACGAGATGGCGAAGAGATTGAGAGAATCATGTTGAATAAATGGACCAGGGAGAAATAGGAGAATAGAGCCCTCATACAAAGAGGTGGTCTCCAGAGCACATAAACAAATTAGGGCTCGTGGGAATTACATGGCTCCTCAGACATACAAAATGGAGACCCCCCTTAGCTGCTTGTGAAATGGAGGGCAGCTGTAATCATTCATGGGCAAACTTCCTGTTCATGACAAAATGAAGTCAACTGAAACTCAGTAGGCTGATCAAGACTAATGTTTAACCTAGCCCAGGGCCAGAACTGTTTGAAGCAGACTGTCGGCTCAACTTCAAACCACCTGGGGTTTTTAGCTAAAATATATCATAGGTAGAGGAAACAAATATGAAAGACCACACATTTACATTGCTTTGAGAATTAATTGAGATGAATTAATTTAGTAGACAAAAAAATTTCAACTATCATGTTATTAATGTAAGCTAGGGTTCTCTGAAGGTACACTGAAGGTAAGGATATATCACCACGCACAATCATGTTCCGGACATCTGTCAATCAGTCTACACTGAAAGATCCACAGATCGATGGACGAGATTGGTTAGAATCTGCTGACGTTCTAAGCTGCTAGTGGCCCTAATCTGCTAGTGCTGCCGCTTAGTGGTGGACCGCCTACATGAACGAATGACTGAGTGAAGGGTTCATCTATTCATTCATTTTTGTGTTCCTTCACCAGTTGGCGACACATCCCTTAAGGGATCAGCAACACCTTAAACAACAATTACAAGGATGTCACACCATGTCCCCCAGAGTACTGCACAGAGCCAACCATATACAACGATTAAAAAATATAATCAGGAACGAATGTTATTAATAACAAAAATCTTCAATCACCAAAAACAAATGCACTACGATTAAATGTGATTGAAAGAAAAAAAGCCCTCAAGATATTAAGCAAAGGTAGGCTATAAAGGTGCCCTATAAAGATATACAGAATCTACTGCAGCCTGATGTGCAGTTTTTTAATGTGCCTGCTTCTAATCAAGGATAGGGATTATCGCAAATCCACTTTAATATACACCAAGCCTGTAAAACTGACCCATTTAGAAGAAGTCAAACTCAGCATTAATGCAATTGTATCGGTACAAGCAGAGATCCTGGTTGAGGTTGAATCCACTATTTGAAAAATAATATTGCAACCTGATTGGTTGGAGACTCCTCCAGCCCTGGTTGCTGGTTGCCAGGCAACAAATATTAGTGGGTGAATTGGAGGGAACGGGGACTCTAGTTTTGTAGGGGGAGGTAGAATTCTGGAGCAGCAGGCAGACCAGGAAAGACCTGGCACTATTCCCAAATAAACAGACCGAAAAGGAAAGAGAGGGAAAATGGAATAGGCTGGGAGTCTTTAAAGCTACCGTCAGAGTGCAGATCACAGAGTTGCAAATAAATGCTGTTTGTTGTGGAAGGAGGTGATTTGTCTGAGCAATAAACTCGGTTGTGCTTGGAAGTTGATAACATGATATTTATATCAGTGAATACTTCCAGGTGAGAAGGGGAAAATTCACAAAATACAGTCAGCTAAATACATTTGGAAAATGTTGACAAATTGCATGCAATTCAGAAATAAAGTGTGGTTCAGACTAGACCTACAGTGAAATGAGAGCCAAAAGAGAGTGAAAGCAGAAAAACTGAAAAAAGGAAAAAAACAGGACATTGACTGTAACAGATAAGGGAATACATGAGGTCAGATAGTCAGAGAACAAATGAACAGGATACAGGACAGTTTGGAAAGCTCTGATAAGAGAGAGGGCGAGTGTGTGCCTGTAGACACAGGTCTGGTATGTGTGGGTGTAAGTGTCTCTTAGCAAGTTTACACAAGCTGCTCTTATGCCTCGTCTGAGACAAATCAAACCGTTTGAGGTGAATCCAAATAACGCCAAAAGTATGAAGGACAAGACTAGGAGCTTAAACCAGAGACCACTGCGAAAACAGGCAGCGGGGCAGAGGGTATAGGAGTGATGGGAATGAGATGGAAAAGGAGGAGAGGGAGACAGTGAAATGTGAAGAGGGGAGAGCCGTGGTGGTCTAATGGTGAGTAGGGCTTTAGGGAGTAGGAGGTGGGCCTGGGACTGACTGGTGCATGTGGTCTCCCAAGGCCATCTGGAGCCTTTGTCAGGAGGAGGAAATGAGGTTCTGTTGTGATTAAAGCCATGGTTTCTATGGCAATGCAGCAAGCCATGCGCAGAGAATTTAGCTGGTAGCGGAGGGGGCTCAGCGAAGAGTTGGATTTCAAAGCTAACAACCTCTACCACCTCACCTCTCTTGTAATATGTTTTCCTAGCCACACAGTGGTGCTTTGTAGGGGATTATGCTGTGAACACCAAGTCATAAATGGTAATAGTGTATGTCTCTTCCTTACAAACTGCTGTCCAATGTATAGAATGCAGCATGCTTTACCACACTTCAGTCTGTAGGAGCCTTTAAGTCAACCTCCTGCACAGTGAGCTTTCATGTCTCCTCCCCTTTGCTCTTACTCAGACTTCACGTGTAAAAAGGAAGACAGGTGTCAAACCTGTGTGTAATTCCGGTATAACTATTCCATTTGGGACCTTTGAAAGCGTGCCTAAATAAAGTAAATAGTTATCTGTTGGAAAACCTCTGATAACGTTTCTTAAAATAAATCTCTTTCTTTACTATTGTATGGAGGAAGTGGTTGTCTGCATGTTTGCCATGGGAAAGGGACGGCATAATGCTTAAAAAGTATGGTGAAAACACACTCCATATATAGTCACATTTTATACCTCGATATCTATCAAAAAACATATTCTTCAAACATGTAACAAATATTTTAATAACTAACTCAAGTTAGCCCATAAGGCATTGTTTCCAATGGGAGGCATGTAAAGCTGAGTGGGCAGTACCAGCCAGGACCAAGCTAGATCCTATTGGCCAATTTTGGCGGGTTTTAGCATGTTTCTGTTTGTGAACGCCTGCTCAGTGAAGTGCACATGAGTAATAACTCATTTCACCAGTCACTCCTAGATACCACCATGTTCCTTAAAAACATAGCCTATGCACATGGTACATATTCAATGTTTGGAAACAGAAAACTGTATTGATCAGATGTCTTCATCGATAAAGAAGTCACCAGAATGTCAGTCCAGTTCCATTTTGCTCCTTCAGCTTACACGTGTGAAGTGGACCTAACGATCCACAGGTTCAGGTTTACACATCCGGTGGGCTTTCTGTCTCCCTGTTTATCTGTGTTTGTACTAGATATACAAGTGCTATTAAAATTCCCAAGATACCAGTAACAGATAAGCGGCTAACTAACTGGAATGATAAATGTAGGAACCGTCTACTAAAAACAGTCATTCAGGATCATTCAAACTATTTAATGATATAATGAATCAAGCCTTTTATTGAAGCCAATGCGAAAGTTCACTGTGAAGATCTATTGAAATCTACAAGGAGATGCAATGATCTGCTGCCCTCTTGTGTTCAGTTGGAGCAACTCTGTTTCAGACAGGCAGATGAGACCAGATGAAATAGTCAAAGCAAGATGGCTGAGAAATCAAGACGAGCCGACTGTTAAGTCTCATCATTGCCTAACAGCCTGATTAATTCCAAACATTAACATTCTGACCATGACGACAAAACACCACATCATTAGAAAAGGAGTTCTAGAACTACAACTGACACTCTATCATACAGGAAATCAGAAGACCTGAAACAGTGACATCTGGTCATTGGATGCTAAAACATGAGGTAATGATACTGGAGAAAAGTGTAATCCGTTCCTCCCCGGACTCAGGTCTTTCAGTCAATGCGGGTAGATGTGGCTGCTTGGGTGTGCTGCTCTTGTCAGGCCACTAGGGTGCGCTGGTGACTGTTGGACGGAACACTCATCTTTCCTTTGGCTCCTGCGTGACGGACGGATCCCTCCTTCAACAGGACCTATGGAGAATGATCAATTAGGAGTCGGTTCATGTTACTATTACTGTATGTTTCAATGGTTTTATCATGATTGGCTGTCTTTGTCATTGGCTGTCTGTCCATACATTAAATAACTTATAACCAAATATTTTATGGTAGTGTGCGTTTATTAGATACGTACAGATAACCCTAGAAGTATTCATACTAATGACAAATATGGAGCTATGGTGAATTTGAATTTGACCAATAAGTTTCTTCTAGCTGTAAATGACATAAAAAAATGACAGCACACGGTAAGACATTGTGCTGGAGACAAAAATGAAAACGTAACCATTTCTGGAATAAACCATGACTTTTGTTGACTAGTAACTGATTAGAGAACTAGTGTAGTTCAGCTGTTCTCAATATATAGGTGATTAGAATGCTCTGTCATGGTGGAAATTACGAGAGAATTTTAAATGGTACAGACTTGCATTTTCTCAAAAAAATGCAACAATGTCAAGGGGTATGAATAATGTTGGACATGGCATTTTTCGGAAAAATTTTAATTCATTTGGGTCTTCAGCACAATGTCTTACCGTGTTTTGTCACTTGTTTATGTCATTTCCAGCCAGAAGAAACCTATTGATCAAATACAAATTCACTATAGCTCAAAATTTGGCATGGGTATGAAAACTTCTGGGGTTAACTGTACATGAATTCTGTGTGAATATGAGTGAATATTAGTGAGAGCTCACCCCTTTCATAATTCTCTGGCGTAGTTCTCCCTGGGAGAGTGGCCTCTCGTCCTCGTCAGTGAGGAGAGACTCATCTGTGTCATAGTCAACCCTGACGAGCACACACATACACACGCATACACACACACACGCACACGCACACGCATGCACACACACACACACACGCACACGCACACGCACGCACACGCACACGCACGCACACACACACACACACACACACAGGGGTAAATATTGACGCACACACACACACACACACACACACACACACACACACACACACACACACACCATCAGAAAACAAAACTAAAACACTAGTACCGACCCAATGATTGGAGGCTGTATGACGATATCCTGTTTGGGGAACTCAAGGTTCTGACCCAGTAGGAACCGTGCCAGGTCTTTCGCGTCATACTCCTTGTCCAGGTCCTGTGAGAAGGAACAGAGAAGGGCTTGTTACAGAGTTGCGTCCATGCTCCCACGGGCAGAGTTGGCTGGATGATATCCAGGAACGGGCCAGACTTCATGGGCCGACGGGGACTGAGCGTGTGCCGTTACCCTGGAGCTGAGGAAGGCCTGCACGGTGAGCAGCTCGTTGGCCCTCTTCTCCACCAGACCCAGGTAAGTCATGATGTTGTTGTCCCGGATGCCTGAGGACGAGCCCAGCATGTCTTCCACCGCCGAGCCATCACAGTCCATCTTCTGGAACATGCTGTTCACTCCTGACCAAACACAACCAGTTAGTCGAGCCGGGGGAGGGGGGGCGTCAGGGGCTAATTTTACGAAACCTGCCAGGTGACTGTGTGTGTGTGTGTGTGTGTGTGTGTGTGTGTGTGTGTGTGGTGTGACAGGGTGCGTTGGGTTTGTTAGAGAGAAAGAGAAGAAAGCTAGAGGGTCAGATGTGGACCTGTCTTGATCTGGTCCAGGGTCTTGGTCAGAGCGCTGGACAGGCCTTCATTCTGGTGGGCCTGAGACTCTGTGTCTCTCTGTTGCTGATCGATGTCTCTCAAAAGAGCGTGGAGCTCAATCTCCTGCTGCTGCCCCTTCACATTAAACTGCTCCATCTCCCGCTGGATCTGACACATACACACAGACACACACACACACAAGAGGTGTCAGAATAGACCGGACTGTGTGTTGAAGGTAAGCAACCTCTTACTAACCTGTTTAATTTGGTCCCTCAAAGCTTCAGCCTCGTTGTTTTGCTCATTAACGTAGTTGAAAAGGGCAAAGTTCCGATCCTCAACTACACCAAAACAACGACCAGAATGGCAGCATTAACACACATACCAACTGCATACTGATGTCATAACAGGTGTGGTACCGACGTTGTGTTGTATTGATGAAATGACCGACCCTGGATGAACCTGGTGACCAGCATCTCAAGGTCCTCTTCTCCTGTGATGTTCTGGATCCTCTGGAAGACTTCCTCCAGCGTGTCCAGCAACTCCTCCCTGGAGTCCCTCCTCCTCTGCTCCTTGACCTCTGACCCGGACACACACACAGTGGCTGTTGTACTAGTCATCAGCAGTGTCACTTTCATCCTTACCATTCCTTAGGTCAGTCAGTCATTGCATGTATTATATATAGCAGAGCCCAGTAACCATGGGTACTGAGAAGCGTTAGCCCCCCGAAGTGGGAGATGGTAAAACATTTTAGTTATTTATGACTCCTGGTGTGCCTTGGCTTTTAATATGAAAAAGCTTAAACACGTTCATTAAGCTTCCGCCGTTTCATTCCAAGTGACTTGGGAGTGTTAGCCTTTAAAAAAGTGCCTTATTTTTGCTCTTTTAAGAAAATTGACATTCATGTCCCTACCACTCTGCAAGCGTTAGTGACACAGTGACTCACACTACTGAAACAGGCTAGTTGTAAAAGGCATCAACATCACTGTTCACTCTTTATTCCATTTTAAGAGCTGGTATTCCCTAAACAATGAGAGTTAAAATCTACAATGAGCTAAGAGCACTGCAGTGCAAAATAATAGGTTTCTTACCATTAGATATGAAACAAGTCTGGTGTCGGATTAGGGGGGATTGCAAACTCTTCTAAATGACAAGCCTAGCAGTTTGAAAAGTTTAAAATAGATTACACATATCATTCTCGAACCTCGGCTCATAATTTGAACTCTATATTTCCCGTCTTTAATCAAGCAGTCCAGTTTGAAATTGTGATAAAGCTGTCAGGTTGTGGCAAAGAATATAGCTTGTTTAGATATATGCTACCACACTGTTTAAAAAATTAAGGGAACACTTCAGTAACTCATCGATCGGGTCTCGATGAACGAAATATATCGAAGATCAAAATCTTTATATCGTGCAATTTGTTGAGGACAAAATAACGTAACAATGATCGATTGAAACCAAAATCACCAACCGACTGAGGGCTGGATTCAAACCCACACCAAAAATCTAAGTACACAGTTGAAATCACAGTGTTTCAACTTGTGTGAATTTCATCACGGCAACTCATAATTTCCCTCTGTAGTGTGTATGGCTCCCACGTGCCTTTATGCACTCCAGACAACGTCTGGGAATGCTCCTGATGAGACACTGGATGGTGTCCTGGAGAACCTCCAGGACACCATGGTACTTGGCGGTGTCAGATGCACCGATACATGATATTTGCATTCAGGTCTAGGGAACGTGAGGGGCAGTTAATGGCAACAATGCATCCAACAACTGCCTACACACTCTGGTCACATGAGGCCGGGCATTGTCCTGCACCAGGAGGAACCCAGGGCCATCTGCACCAGTGTAAGCTGCCGATAGGTCTGAGCATTTCATCCCTGTACATAACAGCAGTCAGGATACTGGTGGCTAGCACGTGGAGGTCTGTGTGACTCTTCAAGGATATGCCTTCCCAGACCATCACTGATCCACTGCCAAAACGGTCATGCTGGATGATGTGGCAGGCAAAATAATGTTCACCACGGCGCCTCCTTTCACATCTGTTATGTGCTCAGTATGAACCTGATCTTATCTGTGAAGAGAATGGGGTGCCAATGGCGGACCTGCCAATTCTGTTGTTCTCTGCCAGTGCTCCTCCTGTTCCTCCTTGCACAAAGGAGCAGAGACTGGTCCTGTTGTTTAGTTGATGCCCTTCTATGGCCTTCTCCAGCTCTCCTCATGTATCAGCCCATCTCCTCGTATTTCCTCCATGCTCTTGAAATTGTACTGGGACACACAGCAAACCTTCTTGTGACGGCACGTATGGATGTTCAATCCTGGAGGAGCTGGACCTGAATGGGCTGCAGGCACTGCCTCATTCTACCCGTAGTGACGAGGTTGTGACTAGCAAAATGCTAAACTAAAAAAGAATCAGCCAGGAAGGATAAGGAGAGAGAAATTGTCTGTGATCATCACCTGCAAAAGCATTTTCTTATTGGGGGTTGTATTGTTGTTGCCTCTCCAGTGCACCGGTTGTCACTATCATTTGCACCAAAACAGGTGACATTGAGTCACAATCCCTTATACTTCCTAACTGGACAGACTGATGTCCCTGAAGTTTAATTGACTTGGTGTTATACTGTGATGATTACATGTTCCCTTAATTTTCTGAGTAGTGTTTTGTAGGCAGTTTACAGTCATTTCTACATGCCTACTCAGGTTTGACACGTTCTTTGCAGATATAAGACTCCAATGCTAAACATCCCAAACATACTGTCGTGTTCTGGCACTGCGTCATACCATGCCCACGGCCTGGATCCTGCTCCTCATCGTGACCAATCCTCTCACTGCACTTGGTGGTCATGAACTCTTTGAGGCGGCGGTCATGCGCGATCACCCTCTCCAACTCCTTCATCTCGGTGCTGTACTGAGCCAGGTCCTTCACGGCCTTCTCCTTCATCATGGTCATCTTGCCCTGGGCCTCCACTCTGGCTCGACACAGGGAGTCAGCATGAAGTCAAAAATGTATGTGATGTATGTGGCAGTCAAAAAAGATGGGTAAGAAATACAGCAGCCTGCATGTGAAATATGTGAGGAGTCTTATAAAGGACTCCCTGTACGGCACATTCCACTCTCACATCTCACCTAGCATCGTACGACACGTTCCATACTCACATCTCACCAGGCATCGTACCACACGTTACACTCTCACATCTCACCAGGCATCGTACCACACGTTCCACACTCACATATCACCTGGCATTGTACGACACGTTCCACACTCACATCTCACCTGGCATTGTAAGACATGTTCCACATTCATATCTCACCTGGCATCTTACAACACGTTCCACTCTCACATCTCACCTGGCATTGTACCACACGTTCCACACTCACATCTCACCTGGCATTGTAAGACATGTTCCACACTCATATCTCACCTGGCATCTTACAACACATTCAACACTCATATCTCACCTGGCATCGTATGCAGCAGTGGACAAGCTAATCATGTCCCCAATGTCTTTCCGGATCTCCTGCAACTCCTAGAAAAGGGGGTAGAAAGGAAGAAAGGTTTAACATGCCCTGTGTGACAACTCTAGGTTTGTTGATTCTGGTTGGTCTCAGGATCACCCCTGACCTTGTCCAGTCTGCCATGAAGCTGTTGGAATCTCAGACGCTCAACCCGCAGAGTCTCCAAATCCTCTCTGAGATGGCTGTTTTTAGTCAGCTGTTCGTTGAAGCGAATGAGCGCCTGCAATAGTAGAAGTACACATGTCTCATGGATGGAGGCTGGAAACTAAATTCTGAAGAACTCGTATTGCTAGTGTATTGACATCATGACGGCTCTTTTCCAGTATATTTACTCTGATTTGAGTAAGTTCATTGATTTATTGATGGGACATTTCTAGTTCCTCTCAAGCAAATAAATGGAAGTTGGCGCACATTGGGACACCATGCATGACAGGAAAGTTGGTAATCTACAAATTAATGTCCATCAATGCACAGGTAAACAAGGACATTAACATTGTTCATTTCTTATCAATGACAGTCTGCTCAATTATGAAACTACCTTTGAGCTATAGCCACGTCATGTTCAGCCGCTCATATAGTTGCTAATTAGCAAACTACGCTAATTAATTCCATTAGACTTCTGACCAGACATGTCTTTAATTTACTTCAGACAAGTCTAAGTCAGATCTCAAGAAACTGCATATAAGTCCTAGTCAAGTGTCAAGTCTTTTAAGCACTACAGGCTAAAGATAGTCTATTAGTTATAATTTTAATTAATTATAGCAAACATGCATTAATTGTTTAATTGAAGTAAGATGTTCAGGCTGGGTCCGGCCTATTCTATTTACTATTCTATCTGCCATTAGCCAAATTGTCTGTCTATTTTAGGTAGGTTAGCCATGAGCGAACATCTCTTTGTGTGCTGTACAATTATATGTGTTGGCTAGTTATTAGCTAGTGTAACTAAGTAGCTGGCAATTATTAGAAACAGGCCCAATTCTTGACTGCGAGCTATCATTAGGCTTCTCACTGAATGTAAAAATCTTTGTTGCCAAATGCAATTATGAATGGATCAGATGCACTGTCGCTAACGTTACTCAGGTGGCTTTCAACTTTAAGCGCTTGAGCTACCAGATCAGAACAAAGGATAAACAGAAGGCAGGTTTTATCCTTAGTGTTAGCAGTTCTATATTTACCTTCCAAGTCCAATGACTACAAGTTCAAGTCAAGTCTCAAGTCTTTTGAACAGATTACAAATCAAGTCAAAAGTCAATTTATTGGTGAGTCACCAACCCTGCTTCTGACCCCTGTGGTGTCTACAGAGATCGGAAAATGTGTCTGTAGCCATGTGGAATGAGTTTCAAAGAAATGGTCAACTGGATGCTCTCGTGTCTACTTCATTTAAAACATAGACACGTGTCTTTCAAACTGGTAATGGTGACTGTTGTTCTAAATGTGCATAAAAGTGGGTATGTGCGTACGTATTTTGATATTTTTCTGTTAAAGACTGAGCTCAGCATTGAAAGCTTGAATCCCAATAAAGGTAAAATATGAAAAATAAGGTCGAGTTCCACATGGCAGAGAAGTGACAAAAGACAACAGACTGAATTATACTGTAGTAAGCACCATGCAGTGCTGGGTTTACTGCCAGAGACATTGCACTGAGTGTCAGGGCCTCTGTGCGTGTAGAGCTACTCACCCTATCCAACTTGTTCTCCAGGGTGCGTGAGGCCTTCTGGTTGTGGCGGGACTGGGACTTCTGGCTGACAGCGGCAGTGACATCCCCTTTCCTCAGCTCTGTCAGCTTTTTCTCCATGTTGGAGATCTGGCCACAGCACAAAGACATGGCAGCGTCAGCTTACTGAGGGACTGAAGGTGTATACGTGCGTGTGAACCACCTCTACCTCCTTCTCCAGCTCTGCTTGACTCTGCCTTTCCCTCTCCAACTCTTGGGCCACCTCGTCCCTCTGTTCCAGCTTGGCGCGCAGGGTCTGGGTGTCCTCGCTGTCCTGCTGTCGTCGAGACAGGCTCTCGGACACACGGAGACTACTCAGGAGCTCCTGTTGCTCCTTTTCCAGCTTCTCTATCTCCTGCCTATATATCAAACATACACAAAGACATGAGCAAGACCACACAAACGTCAGCACACACATTCATCACAGTCGCAGTTTTCATCACAAAATGGCGTAACTCTGGGCTCATAGTGGTCTCACCTCTGCCTGCGAATGTGGTCCTGAGACTGGATGCTGTAAGACTGCCGTTCTCCCTCCATGATCCGGAATTGTCTTTGTAATTTGCCCATCTCAGTTTCAGCTTGATCACAGAACAACACGTGTTCACTCGGAGGACAAGTCGGGGAATTCATTTGCTAACCCGAATGACTTCATAGATAACACATACTATACCTATGACATCGATATCCATGTCGCTACCATCAGAGCGGACGCTGGAGGCTGACCTTCCTCGAGGCATGTTATTCTGTAAATGGTAACCGATTAAACAAATCGGTGGGCATGCATGGTTTGACCAAGATCTGTGTTTGGGCCTACTAACATAAAACATTAGTAGACCAATGTCTTATACCTGCTGCTTAACTTGGCTATAAAAAAATTCATACAGTTGCTATTAAAGATTTACCCCTATCTCAATTATTCAAATTTTTCTTTATAATGTTTGGTATGCAATTTACACAACCTATTCAAAATTCTGTCATTTGGGAAATATCTTCAGAGTAAATATTTGATTGATGCACTATAGAGAATATATTTTCCTTAACAGACTGGAAGGATAGCTTGTAATATCCCTACCTGTTCAATGAACACAAGAACTCCATTCAAAATCTTACACTTTTGATTATTTAAAAAGTAAATAACAAAATTGTCTCGGATACCTCTCTTGAATGTGAAAAATGCCATACCGCAGCAGAGGTCACACTACTCAATTGCTTCACCCTCTGCCCTAACATTTCTAAAAATCCTTTTTTTGTATTGGTCTTAAGTAATATTCAAATTTTCTGAGACACTGATTTTGGGGTTTTCATTTGTTGTCAGTTATAATCATCAAAATTAATATGAATGAACACTTGAAATATATCAGTCTGAGTGGAATGACTGTATACATTATGCAAGTTTCACTTTTTGAATGGAATTACTAAAATAAATCTTTTTGATGATATTCTAATTATATGACCAGCACCTGTACCTATAACTTAACCAGCATGACTACTGGTCTGGAATCATTAGGATCTTCTCAAACATCTTTGAGATTGTTTTACTCAGACCCACTGTAGTAAAAGGCACTGGACAGATTACCTAAACTCCAACAACGGCAAATTTCTTTGTCTAATTTCAGCCAAAAACGTTTATTATTTTAATGTTTTGGAAGAAAACTTAGGTCCCATCAATGGCAAAATAATGTCTCACTGAATTAGCAAAAGCCCAAGCCGCATGGAGAGATAAATGTTTGCTGAGTGACAGTCTCCACTACAATTTGGAAAATGTGAGATTATGTCTTGAATGGCTATATTCTTCTTGGGTTTGGATCTGCAGGTGCTGACTTCTTTGTCCCAGCAGTAGAAGGAAGGGATTGGGGTGAAAAGGGGTCAGGGTGGAGGGTTGTTTTTTCCGGGAGGTGGTCATTTTCTGAATGCTGATAGCCTTGGTATATAAGACAGTATACCAAATATATGACATCACATGCCTTTTTACTGCTCTAATTGTATACCATGCAAAGCGCTATGTCCGGGCACTCCGCATTGCTCTTAGCCAAGGTATATTGCCCATATTCTACACCGCCTTGTCTTATTGCTTACATATATAGTGTACATACACTGAACAAAATTATAAACGCAACACTTTTGCCCCAATTCATCATGAGCTGAACTCAAAGATCTAAGACTTTCTCTGTCACACCCCCGCCTCCGTGATCATGTCCTCATGTCCCTGAGCCGTTCACACACCTGCTCGTCATCCACTCCCACACCTGATCCCAATCCACGATCACACTCCTGTTCCAACTCACCTCGTTACCTGCAGTATATCCACAGATCCCTGTCATTCCTTCCCTGCTGGATTATGGTCGTTAATCACACGTGCTTTTCAGTAATCTTCGAGTCCACGTTCCGTTTGGAACGCTGCCCATCCCCGACTACTCTGCCTGCTACCTGTCTATACTTCTGCCTGTCCCCGACTACTCTGCCTGTCACCGGTCAGTACCTCTGCCGCCTGTCTGAGTTTTGATTCCCAGCCTGACTCCGATCTCTCTACCTCCCACTCCCCCTCTGCCCTTTCCGATTCGCGCTTGGGTCCCTACACACGTCCCTGACACATGTACACAAAAGGCCTATTTCTCTCATATTGTTCACATATCTGTCTACATCAGTGTTAGTGTGCACTTCTCCTTTGCGCAGATAATCCATCCACCTCACAGGTGTGGCACATCAAGATGCTGATCAGACAGCATGAATATTGCACAGGGGTGCTTCAGGCTGGCCACAATAAAAGGCTGCTTGAAAATGTGCAGTTCCATCACATAGAACAATTCCACAGATGTCGCAAGTTTTGAGAGAGCATGCAATTGGCATGCTGACTGCAGGAATGTCCACCAGCGCTGTTGCCTGTGAACTGAATGTTCATTTCCCTACCATAAGCCGTCTCCAAAAGCGTTTCAGAGAATTTGGCAGCACATCTAACTGGCCATACAAGCGTAGAACACACGTAACAACAACAACAGCCCAAGACCTGCACATCCAGCATCTTCACCTCCAAGATCATCTAGGACCAGGACAGCAGCTGCATAACCAAAGAATTTCTGCATAAACTGTCAGGAACCGTCTCAGGGATGCTCATCTGCATGCTCGTCGTTCTCATTGGGGTCTTGACCTGACTGCATTTCGGCATCGTAACCGACTTGAGTGGGCAAATGCTCACATTCGATGGCATCAGGCACTTTGGAGAGGTGTTCTCTTCATGGAAGAATCTCGGAATCCCTGTACAGGGCAGATAGCAGACAGTGTGCATGGCATTGTGTGGGTGAGCGGTTTGCTGATGTCAACGTTGTGGATCGAGTGGCCCATGGTGGCAGTGGGGTTATGGTATGGGCAGGCTTGTGTTATGGACAACGAACACAGGTGCATTTTATTGATGGCATTTTGAATTCATAGAGATACTGTGACAAGGTCTCTGAGATATCCTGAGGCCCATTGTTGTGCTATTGATCCATGACAATCACCTCATGTTGCAGCATGATAATGCACGGCCCCATGATGCAAGGATCTTTACATAATTCCTGGAGGCTGAAAAAATACCTGTTCTTGCATGGACAGCATACTCACCCATTGAGCATATTTGAGATGCTCTGGATCAGTGTATACACCAATGTGTTCCAGGTCCTGCCAATACCCAGCAATTTTCGCACAGCCATTGAAGAGGAGTGAACCAACATTCCACAGGCAACAATTAACAACCTGATCAACTCTATGCATAGGAGATGTGTTGCACTGCATGAGGAAAATGGTGTTCACACCAGTGAAACTGCACATTTTCGAGAGGCCTTTTACTGTGGCCAGCCTAAGGCACACCTGTGCAATACTCATGGTGTCTGATCAGCATCTTGATATGCCACACCTGTGAGATGGATGGATTATCTTGGCAAAGGAGAAATGCTTACTAACACAGATTTAGACAGATTTGTGAACAATATTTGATAGAAATAGGCCTTTTGTGTACATAGAGAAAGTCTAAGATATGAGTTCAACTCATGATAAATGGGGGAAAAAAACAAAAGTGATCTGTTTTATAATATTGTTCAATTATACATATTTTTGTTTTGTTCTACCCGTACGTTCACAGAAGTCAAACATTTTTAACAGATGGACCATCTCGTATTCAAATCCATTCATTAACCATATTTGACCGATTGGAAGGTACTTTTCAGCGTAGTTTGATAAGCGTTTCTTTATCGAAGCCAAACTAAGCATACAGGGGAGCATGTTAAAAATCATTGTTTCACGTGATCTGACAATAATCCCCTTGGGTATGATAAATGACATATAATACTTACGTTTGAATGAAATCCAATAAAAACAAAGCGAGACACTCACTATTCTATTCTGTACACAGGGCAGCGTTGCTAACCAGCGCTGATAATTTTAGGCCATCATCTATAAATCCCCGATTACAGGTTAGTGAGAACCTCATCCCTAGTTTAGAAATATATCTTGCGGCGTTAGCTACAGTTCAATAGAAAGCTAGAACGTTAAAAGGTCCCTCAAATAAGTACAAATGAATATTTGTTTTTTTAAACTACTTTACCAATACAGAGTTATTAATTTACCTGCAAAGCACTAAACAAATTACTACGAGAAACTTGCGACTGAAGACAATTTCAATGCCTCGTCTCTTCAAGCTTCAAAGTTGTTAGCAACTGTTTCTAGGACACGATGAAAGGAAGAACGACCACAGACAGGGGGCGGGAGTGAGTCACTCAGGAACCGACTGAAATCTTTGGTGTTATATATTACTTGAAATAGTTCTCGGCATTTTGAGTAGTCAGTCCTAGAGTGCAGGATTTTAACTGGTTTGATAGCCTAGACAGATAGTCTAGTACTAGCCGACCCATGATAACCAGGGCAGTCTATTTCTACTCAGCCTCATTCCCACATCCACGTCCATGCGTATTACCCATACTGCTTAGAGTACACTTCATAGGAATAATTCCAGTACGCTAGCTCCTCTATAATGTTGGCATATTTTCTTTTTTTCTTACATAAAGTTCGCAAAATACAATAGATATTTTGTAAAATGTATATTATCAATACGATTAGCATTAAAAAAACAAAAACAAGTACAGTTTCAAACTACCAATGCAATTTCAGTGCAATTTCAAAATATACATATTTTTTCAGCAGGGCAAGAACATCAGTATAAATAAAGCAATGTGTTTGTTTGTTAATAAATACATACATTCACATTGATAAATAAAAACACAGTACATAAGTTAATCATATTCAAGTTTGATTCAAAAAAGATAACTGGTCACGCTTTTCATACAATTTGATGATCTCCCAAATATTGTCCTATGCCATAGAAAGAGTACACTTCAAAACAAAAATCTTTCTTTAAAAGTAAGCAAAAACAAGAGAAAGGTAAAAGAAAAACAAACAAACACAAAACCTACAGCATTTGTTTTGTAAATGAAAATACAGTATTTCAACAAGAATTTTAATGTTATTTAACATTTGGTCTATGGGATTTATATGTAAATGTAAATCCTCACAAAAAGGTGATAGCCGGAGCTAAAAATATCATTTAAGAAATATGATTGCTACAAATAGGAAAAATGATTCTTAATTGGTGAATGCAATCTCAGGTATTTGGTGTGTGTAGCTAGTTTGTTCTATTGGTTATAAACCCAAAACAAATAATTGTCCATGTAAGCTTTAACATATTCCTTATTAATACAGTCATAGCATGTCTGTTTAAACTGGGAGGTATATTAATGCTACTTCATTTCACTCAGTGACAGTACTCGCTGGGCACGAAAGCATCAACATCAAGCTAGCTAAAACATTTCAGCTGCAGTGACAATTCCTACAATAACAATCAGCCCTCAGAAATCCACAGAATCGGAATCAGATCAAAGGCCATCAGAATACAAGTCTAGAAAGTTGGCTGAAGCAAAAGCTTTGGCAGCAATAGAAAGTTCTGCTCTTCACACTCCTTTAAATAAGTGGCTCATAAGTACATACCATCAAATATACAGTATAGTCAGATATATATACTCAAGTATAGTTCTCTGACAAGCACACACAACCATTCATTGTTGAATAATACAGAGTTAAGTTTTCAACAGTCAGTTTCTATCAACAGTAGTGAGTGTAGGTGAGTGGCATCAACTTCTTTTTCACTATCATGTATTCTCTGTCAGCTTCTTTGGCAGGTTGGGCTGAGATATGCGTACTTATTCCGACTCAGTTTCCACTGAGTGCCCTCATTCCCACAACAGAAGAGCCCCAGAACTAAATGGATGCCTTTACTGAACTAGCACCATCGAATGATCACATTGGCACTCGTCGCGAAAGTGTGACACGAGATACACCTGCAAAACCTAAATGTAAACAATGTCTGTTTCTGAAAGCCAACCACAACATTGCTGTCGAGACCGCAGCGGTGGATTGTTCACGGGCCAACACAGAACTGGAAAAAAAAACATTTAAAATCCAGCATACAATGTTGATTCCAATGACAACGGGCTACCCAAACAGTAAAAAAAAGCCAGGTTAAAGATGAATAAAATCGATCGATCTGTCCACTGGAAATGAGTTCAGCCTGGGATCAGTGGCAAGTCTGAGGAAAGATGCCATTTCCAGGGGGGGTGGTGTGCTTCAAACCGACTGATGTTTGGGGGGTAGATCTTCTCTTCCTGTTATGTTTTCTCCACCATAATTCTCCTGTGGCCTCCGGTATTTTGCAGGGTAAGGTCTTTCTCTCCCATCTCTCTCTCTACCTGAAGCACTCCTCATCCGATGGGCTGTCTGATCCTTCGTTCTCGCTGTCTTCCAACTCGGGGAGGTCTCCCCACAACAACAGGTTCAAACCTGCAACAAAACATGCCGTCAACACCCATGTTTGTGTGACCAACCGTGTGCAATTAGTCTTTCCTTGCTATGCCACTGAAAAACTGGCTTAAGTAGAAACAGGAATCTAGGTTTTGGAGAGTCTTCCTGGAAGAAACTAAACAACTGTGTATGATGAGCAATAAGTAACGAGTTAGTGGTGAGAAGAATACACACATGTTGCAATAAGTTATATTAAATCAGTGGTGCTTAGCCTTTTGGGAGTAATTTTACTTTACATTTCACTTTCAATAGTAATTTAGGACACTAAACTATTCACCATCACAGGTACTTGTGCCACAACTCTGCCACCGTGCATTTTTTCTTAACTGAATAAAGTGCTCTTACTAATACTGAGTTAAGGGATGGTCCCATGCTAAATGAATGCACTAAGTCACTCTGGACAAGAACATCAGGTAAATGATTCGAATCTCAACGTAAAGTGTACTGTAAGACGTCAGACAGCTCAAAATAATGGAGTTCTAACCCGTAGCATCCAGTCTGTTGATCGTGGAAACAGCGTCACTGTTAAACATCCAGAAATGGCCGTTGTTACAGGACAGCAGGCAGGGCTTGCAGGGGGCCACCACGTGATAGCCCACAATATTACCACTGAATAAAGGGTGAGGTAGAGAGAGGGATGGGGAAGCAGATTGAGAGAAAGAGATAGAAAGAGAGACCAACAAAAAAAAACAGGGTCAGCGTTTTATAGGCAGCAAGTGTGAATGTGCTAACTATCAGCGGGTACCTAATATCAGTCCGATGTGTTTGTGTGAACAACAACAAAGCCCCGGAGACACAAAAGGTCTCTGACAAAAGCCTCACTGTGCCCACCAAAATGCTGGCTGAACCACTTTTCTACTGAAGCAAAAACACTGGGCAACAGATATTTGTATTTACATTTCCCATGATAAAGGTGATTAAACAAGTTGAAGACAAAAGGGCTGCAGCAGTGTTGTCTGTCTAACAGAGCTATTTTGTAACCATAAAGTAAATATATGGTGACTGCAAACAGGTAAGCTTCATGGGAGTAGGCAAACTTGTGTTCACAGTAATGCTGCAAACCATACATACCACTTCAGGCAGGCGATATCTCTCAGTTTACATTTGCAGCTTTCAGTAGAGTAGCAGCTGGCCACAAAGTCAACAGTTCTAGAAGATTAGGAGGTTGATGTTATTGGGATTGTCAGACAGAACAAAGGAGCCCCCTCGTGTCACTAGCCATAGTCATCATAACCATAGCCATAGTCATATCATAAATCACATAACTTGTGATTTATGATATATTTCTTACAGTATCACAATGCAACATACCATAAAAACTGACAGTGATGTGATGAGTCATCTCATTCATAACCTCTCATTCCTAACATTCGATGACCTTCTCATAACAACTTACTGCCTATGTTGCTTACCTGTTCGGTGGTATATCAGTAGAAAACAGTTCAATTTCTGTATCTGCAAGAAGTACTGCCTTCATTCCTCTTGTGCAGAGTAGACTCTCACAGTATATACAATTCACTTGAGTGACACATTTGTTTTTGAAGTTAGAGGTAGACATGTTCTTTAAACGGTTCCGCTAGCCCCAGAATCTCACTATCCAGAGACAATGTTTTGACGAATCAAGCAAACGTAGTCACCAACAAATGCGCAACCCAGGTGCAGTTTGGTTAATCAAACTTCTGTTACCGGATACCAGGTAACCAATCGAACTAGTTAACGTCAACAGTTACTAGTTGGACATTAGCAGCAGGTGGGTTATACATCAAACGTTGCAAATCAGAACGTTATCGTTATTACCTATATCCCCTACGTATATAACGGAGGTTAAAGAACGTAACTGTCAAGGTAAGTGTTGATCCTTAATGTTGATAACGAGAATCGTTTAATAAAAATGGTTGACAACCAAGCTAACGAGTTACGAGAGACAGTGACCGAAAAAACATAATATCGGAATTAAAACAGCGAATGGCCTGTTGCCATTATAAAGTACATTTTTCCGAGGTGAACTTCTTAAGCGTATATGTTTCCGATTTGTTTTCTTGTTCAGTTAGCTGGCCGTGGCAGTCACTGATTCAGTAAAATGTAGTAGCCAGCTAGCACCGCTGTTGTGTTTATTGTTTACAGCTTCCTGGTAGCTACCGAAACTTCCGGAAACATTTTTAAAATGGCTTTATCGTGAATTTCCATTGGCTCCCAAGGACAAAAAAATATTCATGATTGGGTAACATTGTCTTACCTTTGCAAAGCTGATTGGTTCGAAACATATCAAGACTGCCCCATCTATACAATATTGACTGTCGATTTGAAGAATGATATGCCATTCCTAATCAATGTAACCAATCGAAAGATGGAACAATATTATCTCGTTCCATGAAATGAGGCGGGGTTCTTTTTTGGAGAACTTGTGAAAAAAGACCTAAAGTCTTCCTCTGGGACGGAAATGAAATAGGAAAGTGTGTATTTCTCACGGAAATCGACATACGAGGTAAAATATACATGTGGTGGTGCATGCAACTTCCATTGTAAACGCACGTACAAAGTTGTATGTGTATACATCAGAAACAGAAAATTGTAAGGTTTGTGTCTCATACGAGAAGGACTAGTATCGAGCTAGCTTGCTAATGCGGTATCCCAGTGACTTGACTAGCCCAGGCAGTAGCCTACTCCTCTTGTCCCAAGATTTCCAATGGCAGAAAAATGGCGAAATGCCTTATTTTCTCAGCGTAAAGCCACACAATATAAAATAGGCTTTAGGCTATGTTTTCTACAGCCAAATGCTGTAAGTAACCAGTTTGCAACTTGCAAGACCAATTTGTCATGAAGAATTGTGTGTCTGTAAATCAGATTAACTTTATATAGATTCTGACCTTTTCATTCTACAGCCTATATTGCAGCCTACAGCACATACAGCCTGCTCTACTCTTTCGACAACCCACGTGCTATAATTGGTTTAGTAAAACTGCATGGCTATAATGTATTGATTGCTATTCTGCTATGACAGTTTTGCATGAACCATATCACTCAGATATGACCAATGGAGATATTAAATGATCTACAACGAATACATAGTAACAACTGCTTAAAACCCCTTATAAAAGTAACATCAGTTAGTTTTAAGTATTTTAGATGTAGTTTTCGCTTTTTTCAAAGGAAAATTACATTGGAAAAAATCGAAAATTGTTTTAAAACTGTATAGTAGACATATTTTGAATTGCATTTATTATGAACGTTGTTATCTAAGCTCTTCCATATACTTATGTTAATAGACACAGCATACAAAGTGTGTTGCATTTCCATCATGTTATCTAACAATCGCAATTTTAAATTGCAAAAAAGTCAATATGTGAAGGCAACGGTCCATTCACCAACGCCACATCACTATCTATACTAAACATATGGATCTGATCCTACACCCGCCCAAGACATGGATCACTCAGCATTCGACCTAATCATTCCAGGACCAACAAAGTTGATATAGCTTTTTAATTATGTATAACCCCTAATAATTATATTCAAGGATGCTTAACTTCTGTTCTCTGTATAATGTATGACCAAGCACTATTCCGTTTATTTAACAACCAAATGAATGCGACACATGCACATTGTGCGTGCGTCTCGCATCCCTGCGCAAAGGCTTCTCAGCTCATCCATGTACCCCACTCTCACTCTAGGGGGAAGAGCAGAGAGCCACGGAGCCAGGCCAGCCTCCGACCGTTGCGGTCACAACCACTCACAGAAGGACTAAACTTTTTGAGAGTCTCCTCATCCGGCCGTATACTGGCTCACTGTTTATCGCTGGTTTAGGGGGAATGCATCTCTACTCTGTTTTTTTTATAACCGGTTTTGAGGACCTATTGAGGAAACGATCGACACGAATGGGAATACGGCATCGGCAAACTCTTACAATGCGGCCAGAGTGAAGGGGGCAGAAGACAATACCACTCCACGGGCTGTAGTGCTCGGTAGGGCTACTCGCTACAATCTTTCACTGGAATCTGTTCATTTGAATTGTTAAAGTTACAATTTCCCTCTGATTGCTCAAATATCCCATTGTTGCGACGGTTAGTGTTTTTTGATCTGAAGAACCAGCCATGACGTCTCCGGCCAAATTCCGAAAGGACAAGGAGATCGTTGCCGAATATGAGACTCAAGTTAAAGGTAATACTTTTTCCACACAGTTTTAAGTTGCTGTAAATTATTTTCCTTGCATTCATATTGGATATATTGTCCCGAATGTCTTGTCGCATTTTTTATCCGTGGATACGTCAACGTATAACCTACATATGATCTGTTACCCTTGTCTAACCCACTGCAGTATCCAAACTGAAAATCAGTTTTTTTAAGGATTACAAAGAGTTGGTCCTATTTCATGGTTTGGTAGGCATTCATTTAATTAAATTGTCATCGGAGCCTACTGCGGTGTCAAATCAGAGCGTTCTATGGTAAGAACATATGGATAGCCACAATTAATCGAAAGCCTATAACTAATAATCGTATCAGAAAATAAATAAATAAATGTGTTGCCGCATTCATTAAAGGGTATGAAACGTGTTCTGTTCTACAATGTTATGTGTAGAATCCAGGAGATTTCAGATTCGACATGCCTGGGAAACAACGCAGGGCGTTTTCTCTTCTCTGTTTCCATGCCTGCTGGTATGAGGGGTGCTGCTTAAAGCGATTCATTTCCCTGTGTCTGTTGTGTTGTTTGACACAGTCAGACATCGGGCCGACAGACCAACGTTAGGATTAGAATATTGGACTAAATTATTAATTAAATAGCCCATCGCATCACGTGCGACTGTCTGTACGCTGCTGTTGTCTGAACTGCTCAATTCAAAAATGGGAGTTCGGGAGGGTTTTCGCGAGGTTTTGCACGGGGTGTTGGGAGAGGAGATTGACAGAGGTGGGTGGTGTTTAGCGTGTTACCTGTTCTCTCCCTGATGTTTTGTAATTTTTTGTTAGGGTCATTTTCTTAGTCAGACAGCCAGTCATGCTTTTTAAGCTGGGGAGAAGTATGGGTAACAGAACTTGAAGAGGAAACTAGATTGATAGAGAGTGGATGGTAGAGCATGGGTGAGAGATTGGACAGGATATTACCCTCTCAATGAACAGAGCGGTAGCCTCAGTAGATATACTGATGAGGCCCCTTTCCTCTCTCTCTTATCCCCTACATGGGTCAGACATAGAAAAATGCAAGGATGACAGACATCACTTCTATCACAAACTGTTCTGGGTTACTGAGTCTCAAAAGTCACAAATGGCTTCCTATCAAGTCATACTTTTCTGAACCCTTTCCTTCACAGTCCATGCCATATTCTACATTCTTCAAACTGTATAAAGATTGTGATTGAACAGGTTTCAAACAAACAAGAGGAACCAGAAAATGAAGAGAAGAAACATTTAATGAAGTTTGCTTATGAAGTGTGATTATGATAGAACAGGACAGACCTGACCCCGGTCTAACATAAGAGCGAATTGGTAGAAAGAGTGTCCTGTTTTGTCCAACCACACGGAGGCTGGGACATAGGCTAGCTTCTCTATTTCACTTTCATTCCCCAACCCAAATACAAAGCAGGAAAGCACCTCAGATTGATAGCATGACTCTGTATCGCTGAGCTGCGTCTCACTGGAGCAATAACCCTTTATAATCTGAGTGACTTTTTGCCCTGAACAAAATGTGACCGTTTTCGGACAGTTGCAGAGTGTCTGTGCTGGGTTGGCGACAATAAAGTGAAACATGTCCTCGCTACTGTGTCTACCACAAGTACAGAAAGAGCCTACGTCAACATCCTTTTCTTCAAAACGTTCTCACTCATGTCCAACCCATTGAACAGGACAGTGTTAAGCTGGTGGACAGCTTGGCACCCTGGTGTCAGTTGTTTGGACGGAGGCTCCTGCAGGCCAGGCTGGCTGTGTGCTTGTGGCCCTATGCCGGGTCCTCCTCTTCCTTGCCCACCAGCGGAAACACAGGTCCACACCGCTGTCTTTTCACGAGGGTCATTTGTCCATGGGTCTCTTTGTGAAGAGTCTTCCGTGGCGAGATTTGTGAGTTGGTGCAGCAGTGGTGGCGTTTAGCACCATATAGAGTTTATGTTTGTCCATCGATCCCCTGCATGGATTTGCCTGTCATGGAGACATGATGGAGAACTCTCACTCCCCTTTGCAGGCCCACATCACCTCTCTGTCTGTCTGGGTCTTTAAATGGGGTATGCCAGGGTTTCTGAGAACCTATTGTTACTGCCCTCTGCATTTGGTGTATGTGAGTTTATTGCTGTCTGCTTTGTGTTATTCATGCTCGAGGGGATGTGTGGTATATCACCAATATAACACGCATTGAGTGGCTGTGGTGTAGCATCAATATAACACGCCTTAGGCACAACGCAATGCGGACAGCCAGCAGCAACACCCCGTAAACGCCTGAGGTGTCTTATTTCTGTTATAAACTGGTTACAATCATAATGAGAACAGGGAGAATAAAAAGAAAATAGGATTGTGTGTGTGTGTGTGTGAGCTCTTAGCCAATGAGGATCACAGATTTCTGAATCACCTGGTTTGTAAAGCAACAAGGCACAAGTGCCTGTGGTATCTGGCCAATATACCGCAGCTAAGGGCTGTTATTAAGCACAAACCAACAGAGGGCGGCTGATTGGAATACTGCGCCCGACCACTTACCCATGCGGTCTTCATTGCCAGTCAGTTGGTTGACAGCTCTGAGGCGGTGGGATGGAGAGGTGTTGTGACTCTGCCCCCCCACCTCTGTCATCAGGATCTAGTCCGGGAATAGGAAAATAAACCTATGCCATGTATTCCAGCCCCGGCGGCTCAGCAGAGCAGGAATGAATAGCACGGCCCATTTCACAGTTATGGAATTCCACAGGCAGGCTGTTATTCCCAGTCCAGTCCCAGGTGGTGGGAGAAGTGTGAGAGGAATGTCATTTCTGCAGGCACCACCGGAAATGTGGGAAATGGACAGAATCCTGACGATCTGGCGGTCTGGTGTACGCCACACGTCTGCTCAGATGCAGGTCGACTGTTAATGCACCGACACACACACACACACACACACACACACACACACACACACAGTAGAGTAGAACACGCTGTCAGATGTCCAGTGAAATGCACACATTATTTCCTAGGGACATTGTCTATTTAGTTTTCCCAAGAAATCAACCATATTGAATGTCTGACATGAGCTTTCATTCCAGCTTGTAATATTTGTTCACTAAGACACTTGAGGCATAATAGAAATATTGATTGGACTGAGATCTGTGAGAGGCTGAGCTTTGAGATGTCCTAGTTCTGTATATCCATTCCGGGGGTACATTAACAGCCAGAGAGTTCATCCCCCCACATGCAAACGCATACTCTCTAACTGTAATAATCTCAATTGAGAAACCAAGCTATGCTGTGGGTTAACAGAGATTTAAACAGTCCTGGAGACATATGATATCAGTTGTGTGTGTGTGTGTGTGTGTGTGTGTGTGTGTGTGTGTGTGTGTGTGGCTGATGTGAATGGCTGCTTTCTCTACAGCACAACGAGAAAACCGAAGAGGCACAATGCATGCTTTTTTAGTGTGTGTGTGTTAGTGTCCCTGGTGTGCGTTCACAGACTGAGTAATGTATATTTGATCGGACACTGCACTTGGTAGAGAGAGTGGGCCTGCTGAATACTGAGCGTGTGATGTCTGTATAGGCAGGGAGAGAGTGAATGAGTTTGTGTGTGTTTGCATATTTTGAACCATACTGGGTTAGCCTGCTGAATACTGAACTTATCATCCGCGTCTATTAAATGGGTCACTAAATCAGCAGGCAGGCCAACAGATCAAGAGACATTGGAGATTAGATGTGGTCTTCCGCTGTAACTATTGGTGACACTACACATTGTGTTCAGTGTCCACAGGAAGAAATGGGCATTGGACAAGTCCACGTTGTCCATTTCAAGCAGCGCGTTTCCTTCATACAGCCTGACAAAGTGTTCAGTGCCTTTTCTCCCTTGGCACTCTGCTCCTCCGCTCAGTCCACCCACTTCCTGTTGAATCACTCATCCAGTACCAGGCCGCGGTTCTAACCTATTAAGCTGTAAGAGGAGCCTCACCTCCCGACCTTCCAAGAAGTGCTTCTCAATCTGGGCTTTTCATTCGTCCCACTGGGGTCAGCTGACCGTTAGTCTTCTCTGTCCCGACACCCCGGCGGTGGAACCAGCCTCCCCTCGGCGCTTAGAAGGCCGAACACCTGCACGTTCCCGGAAAACGTTGGCATTCTTACCCTTTATATGGAGCATCTGAAACAACTTAATAGCCCCTGTTTTGTTTTGTGTGCCTGTTTTATTTCCCAAAATAAATGTTTGACCATTATTTTAGCACTTTGTTGAAGGGGCTTCGCCCTGTCTTGGGGAGAGTGGTTGTCCCCGCTGTCTCCAGATGAATGTTCTCTCTGGATCAGAGACAACTGAAATGTGAATGTATTTATTATCATGGGGAACCGCTGTCCAGGCTAACACATTTATTCAAGCCGGTTAAGTTGGAAGCTATAAACCATGGTGTGCCATTGCCAATCCAATTAGTCATGTTGCTACAGGGTCAAATTCAGCCTGCCTTGAAGTGCACATGTGCATGTGTGCGTGGTTATGTGTGTATACTAGTCAAGGCTCCGCTAATCAGAGGTTGGTTCCCTTAATCGCCCGTCGTCTACTTTTGTCAGATTATTCCTAACGCCCCACAATCAATTAGTGCGGGACTGTGTGCGTTTGTGTCACCCACGCTGAATTAGCAGTGGACTGAATTGATTCGTTTTAACACTTGGTTGGCCACCGGTCAAACTGATGACTGTCTGGTCCACCTGTGCGAACGTATGAAGGGGGAGACAATCTCCTCCTCACACAGTCTCCCCCGCACACAGTCTGGGGCGAGGAGACTGTGTGAGTGGTTGGGGAGACTGTGTGAGGGGTTGGGGAGACTGTGTGAGGGGTTGGGGAGACTGTGTGAGAGGGGAATGAGAAATGGGCGGACAGGGGCGAGGTAGTCTACTTGTAGTGAATAGGAAATGCTGACCGGGTTTAAAATAATCTCTCAGGAAGGATGTTTGTCTAATAGGATAGGAAGGATCAGAAGTCAGGGTAGAACTCATATTGTGTGTATGCTAGCGCATGCTTCCTTCCTGTTTGGTGCCTGATTTCATTTTGTCATGAACAGGTCAACCTGTACCGCGGAGTGGACCCGGACACACAGTGGCTGTTTCAACCCCAATGGCGTCACCCTGTCAACTTGGCCCTTTTCAGTACAACACACTGAAACTAAATGAACTTAGCAGGACTGTGTATTTGGCTGTAGGCAGAGCCAAGGCACATCTGCAAAAAGAATCCAATTGACAGTAGCCTGGTAGGATGTACTTTTCATACCAGGAGCTCCAATCACAGCGCAGGTAGCCCATCTGTTGACATTTTATGCTCGTTAGTGTGTTACTTTCCCAAAACAGTCAGGAATGCGGGAGTTACTACGTCGTACAAACATGCATTTGGAGACTTCTTTAGAACAAACGGGTCAAGTTAAGAACTTGTTCATGACTTTAAGGGGGAGGGTTGCGCTTCTAGAAAGGATTGAATATGTAAGTAGTAATAAGCAAATTTGACAGGGATTCATTGTTTGTAGGCCTGGGGGAATTAATGCTACATTTTCAATCTTACTGTAACAGTGCAACATGCAATCACTGAATTGTCCCATTGTGTTACAGACCAATTACATATAATAACAAGATCAAACCCCTCCACTCATGTCATTACCCACCTTAGCTTGGAAAGGGTTATGGGCTTTGCTCCATTGGTTTTGTTACTAGGACTGTGATAGGCCTACATTATATAAGGCTGTAACAGCCTACTGGCTACGGTCTAAACCTAACTTCAAATGGGTACAGTGGCAGCAGATAGCTTGTTTAGAGAACCTGTCCAGTAGCCGAAAGGTTGCAGGTTGAATCTCCTAGCCAGCAAGTGGAAAATCTGTCATTCTGTCCTTCAGCAAGGCAGCTTTCCTAGCTCACGTCTAATATTTTGGTTAAGAGCAACTACATGACTAAAATGGGAATGCAAAAATGTACAGCTTCGACGTTCATATTTAATATGAGCACAGGAATATGCAGATATTCTCACAACTGACATTTCTACTCACTAGACCAGCAGTTTGCTGTGATCCCTGAAGGATTTGAGGGTTCAGTAAAGGCAGGCTGAAAGTCTTGTTTTACTCTGCCCACATTCTGGTAAAGACAGATACTGAGAGAAGGATATGAAGAGGCAGTCAGTGATCATCGGAAAGGAGGTGCCCCAAACCTGTGTGTGTGTGCGTGTGCGCGTGTGTGTGTGCGCGTGTGTGTGTGTGGTATCAGCACTATGTGCTACAGAGATGAAAATGGTCCCATTGCCTTTCTGCTCCATCCAATCTTTTTTCAAAACTGCAATTTATTAGGGAACACACACACACACACACACACACACACACACACACACACAGCGCCATCTCTAAACACCATTGGGCCACTATGCCGAGTCAGCCTTCTCCCAAGGACATACACATACAAAAACACACCTCAGTAGTACTGTAATTATCTTCCATTAGAAGTTATTTACCTATTTCTGTCCTGACGGGTTCCTAGTCATTGCCTTGGCAATGGGGAGTTTGGTTCTACTCATTCTGGTTCTATGCATTTCCTCCTATATCTGATCCAAGTGGATAACATTTTGAACTAAATGTAATTGTAGCAATAGGGAGACACGTTTACTATTTCATATCCTAATGCTGCAGCTTTCCAGTGGCATAGGCTGTTCTGGTTGGGGAGATATTCGATTTGGAACGGAGAGGGGAGAGGGGAAGATAGACTTGGGGAGGAGGAGGGGGAGGGAGGGGGTGTCACAGACTGAGAGAGAGCAATGAAAAGCAGACCGCAGCACCAGGTGGGAGAGGTTAAAGTTCAAGTATTAGAAGACGGGCATTCATTGATTCCAGATGTTCTGACCATCCTCATTGGATCCCAGATGTTCCGAACGCTGCGATTGGCGAATGCAAATGCACAGGCTGCCGCCCCTCAAACAAACCCCTATTACTAAGGCATGCTGGGATTGTGCAATGGCTCCTTTCCCTGTCAGTCAAGGGTTCCTGCTTTGATGTGTGCGTGTGCCTTTGTGTTCAAGTATGTCTTGAACAGTCCGACCAGAGCTTTCTCCTCAAAAGTTTTTAGTGGGCACTCGATTCTGACTTCGTACACAAACACACATATTTTACTGTCGTTACAGATAAGCAACTCTGAACGTGCACGTGTCTTGTGTTAATGTTCTATGTTTTCCTAGGCGTCAACTGAAGCATTAATCAACAGTATTGTGTGTGCGCAGGTCAGGTCAGCTGTAGTCAAGGCATTACAAGATTTCAAGGAAAACCGGTTTGTTATTGCGGTTCCCCAACTGTCTTGTGTTGTTTTTCTCCTGCCCCTCGTAAGGCACCAACAAACCGGTCTGAATGGCTGTCTGCTGTATATCTACCTTTCAGTTTCTCGCTGGAGGTGCGGTGGGATTAGGTGACCCCCCCCCCACTCCTCCGAGTATTTGTCGAAGAGTCTCAATGGTGGAATATTTTAAACCAAGTGGGAAGGACCACAGTTGTTTAGAATAACAGTGTGTATTTGCGGTTGATGTCCAGAATATTCCGTGGGGTTGGAAGCATTTGACCCTCTCCCAGTCTGTTCTCTAAATGCTACTGTCATCCCCGAGGCATAGTCAAAAGTAGGGGTTTGTGCGTGTCCTTGCGTGTCTTAGCATGTTTCTATTTTTTTTTTGTGCTCCCGGTGACACCTGCCTAGGAACACGCACACGCACACACTCGTAGCAACAGCGGAGCAACCTGTGAGAGCGTGTAAGAATGTGAAACATGAGCTTTGCTCTCAACCTCCCCCCTTTTCCTTTCTTTTCTTTTTTCTTTTTTACTTTCAGTCTTTTCCTCTGTCTTTTGTCTCTATGTGTGAGTGAACAATGAGAACATTGTCAGAAGCATCAGTCCAAAGAACTCTTCACTCTCCTCATCTCCCCATTCTCATCGCTCTCACTGCTCTTTCTCATCTGTCTCCTCTTTATCTCCTCATCTCGCTCTTCTTTCTCATCTGTCTCCTCTTATCTCCTCATCTCTCGCTGCTCTTTCTCATCTGTCTCCTCTTTCTTCTCATCTCTGGCTGCTTTTTCTCATCTGTCTTCTCTTTTTTTCCTCGTCTCTCGTTCTTCTTTCTCTTCTGTCTCCTCTATCTCATCTCTTTCTGCTATTTCTCTGTTTCTCCTCATCTTTTGTTCTTATTTTTCATCTCCCTCTCTCACTTTAATCTCTTTAATGATGTTTATCAGTTCTGATAAAATTTGACACATTTGTTTTTAACACACTGTCTGAGGCTGCTCATCTCAAAAGTCACTACCCGTGTGTCAGAGAGAGAGAGGGAGAGGATGTTGGAACAGTCGACAGCAAAAGGAACACTGAGCTCTATATGCAGCCCAGGTTTAAACAAAGACACACACATCCTGTATTTATTGATGTTTTACCAGAGGAGAGAAGAAGGTCCAGTAGCTGTAAATAAACTGAAAGACAAAAGGAGCATACATAACCCAGGCTTCCCCCAGAGGTCTGTGCAATTGGCCAGCACCGTCTGGATCTGTGGGGGTTAGTAATCAAATATGGAGAGTTCCTTCCAGCACGTAAGGATCCCGGTTGAGCTTTGGAAGGCACATCTCGACATCGACCAGTCCAAATTTGCTGTCACAAAGCAGAGCCTTGATCAAGAATTGGATCACAAGAATCGGGATAAAAATGTGATGAAGGTAATTGAAAAGAGAACCAAACAGATTGGATATCAGACCAGAGTCCTGGGGACAGAGGAGATATGCTTCTCTTCACGGTGTGTGTGCATACAAACTGTGCATACTCACCTGGGTTGTTGGCGATCATGAAGAGATTTCCCAGCCTGAGTCTTGACGCCAGGCCAAGATGAACCTGGGAGGTCCTCTAAAATGGAATGTCGGTTCGGGAGCCACAACATGACTGTTGGTGTGCAGCAGTGTATTCTAGGATCCAGCTGAGAGTTTAGGTAGTACAGATTTCAGAGCTGCTTCCTGTCTGTCCTCCCCCTTGCGTAAAGGACCAAGACTGGGACAGAACCATGAGAGGAGAGGGTTTCTCCACGTAGGCACGGTGAGGTGTTTGTGCTCCATCTCTTATCAGTGGTAATCTTCAGGCAGGCAGACTGGTTGCCAAGGTAACTGAATTGCCCCATTTTTCTGGGTTTGTGAAAGAAGTGAAATGAAGAATTCAGATTTGTCTTGGGGATCCTGCATCATGCATGGACACACACACACAGACACTTTCACACACTGCTTATATCTCATTACACTGAATGATGGGAGGCCAGCAGCCTCTAGCTACACTTATCCTGAGCTAGAACCCCCTCTACTCCTTCTGATTCCCCTCTCTTCTCTCCTTCCATCATTCCTTATTCAGTCATATGTTTATTACATATTTGTATCTGTATATAGTATTGTTAGATGTATCTAGTGCTGGATACCTCTTATAAAACTGTATATGAAAACTATAGACAGATACATCTAACAACACTCTCTTTAGACAATTATATCCAACAACACTGTCTATAAACCGATAACAACACCGTCTATTAACGGAAGATAACACTGTCTGTAGACAGATATATCTAACAACACTGTCTATAAACGGAAGATAACAACACTGTCTATAGACAGATACATCTAACAACATTGTCTGTAGACAGATATACCTAACAACACTGTCTATAAACAGATAACAGCACTGTCTGTAGATGAATACATCTAACAACACTGTCTATAAACGGTAGATAACAACACTGTCTTTAGACAGCTATATCCAACAACACTGTCTATAAGCCAAAGATAACAACACTGTCTATAGAAAGATACATCTAACAACATTGTCTGTAGACAGATAAACCTAACAACACTGTCTATAAACGGAAGATAACAACACTGTCGATAGACGGATCAATCTAACAACACTGTCGATAGACATACATCTAACAACACTGTCAATAGACAGATCGATCTAACAACACTGTCTATACCAGAAGATAACAACACTGTCTATAGACAGATACATCTAACAACACTGGCTGTAGACAGATATATCCAACAACACTGTCTATAAACCGAAGATAACAACACTGTCTATAAACAGATATCAACACTGTCGATAGACAGATCGATCTAACAACACGGCCAATAGACAGATACATCTAACAACACATTCGATAGACAGATACATCTAACAACGCTGTCTGTAGATAAATAACAACACTGTTTTTTAATGGAAGATAACAACACTGTCTATAGACAGATATATCTAACAACACTGTCTATAAACAGAAGATAACCACACTGTCAATAGACAGATACATCTAACAACACTGTCTGTAAACAGGTAACAGCACTGTCGATAGACCGATATCTATAACCACACTGTCTATACACTGATACATTTAACAGCACTGTCTATAAACAGATAACAACACTGTCTCTACACAGATACATCTAACAATACTGTCTACAGATACATGTAATAACACTGTGTATAGACAGATATCAACCCTGTATGTAGACATATCTAATGACACTGTCTGTAGACAGATACATGTAACAACACTGTCTATTAACATATGCCACTGTCTGTAGACTGAAACAGGTAACAACACTTTCTATAGACAGATACATATTACAACACAGTGTATAGACTGATATCAACACTGTATGTAGACATATCTAACAACACTATATCTATATACTGATACATCTAACAGCACTGTCTTTAAACAGTTAACAACACTGTATAGACAGATAAATCTAACAACCCTGTCTATAAACCGATTACAACACTGTCTATATACTGATACATCTAACAGCACTGTCAATATACGGATAACAACACTGTCTATAGACAGATACATCTAACAGCACTGTCTATAGGCAGATAACGCCACTGTGCCTACACGAATCTATCACTGCGTTTTGCTTGTTTCCTCATTCTCTAATCACCCCTCATTCAAATTGCTTTATTGCCCCTAGCAACATACCCCCGATTTCATTCCAGCTCTTCTTTCTTTCCTCATAACTCCTTGTTTTTTCTATCATCTAATCTCTGCATACACACACAGTGCCTGAAGGAGAGGGTGTGTGTGTGCGTGTGTGTGCGTGCGTGGTTGCAGAATGAACAGCCGCAGTACCTCAACCCTGGTCTGTGGTTCACACCTCTGTTAATGCTATTTTAATGAAGACATTCATCATATCCTCCCCTGAAACCTCACGCAACAACACACACACGCGCATATATAGTTGTCTTGAGCAGTATCTGTGTTATGTGAGTGTGTCCTGCATTAGAGAGAACAGAGACATGTTGTGTATCAACTCCTTGTATTCTTTCCAAAAATGTTAGTTTGCATTTTCAGGAATCTTTGCTATTATCCCCACACCGTATTACATTTCTTATCTGAATAATCTTCTTTGACCAAATATTTTCTGTGGAGTCAATGGCAGATCTTGTGTTGCACTTCATGCCAAATGTTATTTCTCACATGCTATATAAAAAATAGGGATATTACCCATTTTCCAATAATAAATAGGTAGAAAACAGTATGAGAAAGGAAAGGTAACACATTTATAGAAATCAAGTCATGCTTTGTCTTTGGAAAACACACCTATTCATAGTAAGACTGAGTTAAATCTAGAGTTGTGCTTAGCCTTTGGCAACTAACCCTAACTGATGAAATGAGCTTGACTTTGGCCTATACAGACACAACCAGTACCACGACCAGTGTGCAAGGGAATTAGGTTGTTTAGGTTTAACTACTATACGTAGAGATCCTTGCGAAAGTATTCACACCCCTGACAAATTTTTTTATATCCTGAAAGTCCACCAATAGCTTCAATTACTGGTGTTGCCTCTTTGGCAAAATCAACTTAATGTAGCTGTTTCTTGTAACTGTTGACCAGTCTCTTAAATCATCTGGAAGACTGTTACCCACAATTCTAACATTTTTGCTTCAAATGTGTCATGGTCTAAGACTGTCTATCAGGCATGGTCCACTTAAAGTCCAACCACAGCATTTTGATTGTGATCTAAGCTTTGAATTCTTTTTACTTCCATTTCAAGGCAGTGTCTGGTATTTCGATCAAGCAGCAACATATTTGAAGGATTTGTCCAAAGAACATAATTTCATTCACTTTACCCACTTGTTGTCTTACAAAAGTCAGTCATTTCTTGACATTATTTTTTGAGAGCAGACACTCCTTCCTTCCTGACCTGTCTCTGTGTGACATTTGACCCATGCACTTCAACATTGATTGTGGTGAGAGAGAACTATAGATCCCTTGATGTTACCCTGGGGTTCTTAGAGACAGTGCCTCTCTCTTGGAAGCCCCAAGTTCCAATCTAATGAAGCATCGACTTATATACATTTAATTTGTGTAGAGGCTGTACTGACATGCATCAAACGTACAGTTCTGTGGTGTAGTGGTTAACCACACAGTGTTCCACATTGGTGACCCAAGTTCAAACCTCGAGAGGGCAGCATTTTCTATTGCGGGCTGGCTGAATGCTTGCCTGGTTTCTTGTTATTGTTTATTTTGTAAATATTTTATAAAATGTTCCTCTTCATCGTTAAGTAAAATATATAACTGTAGGCATAACTAGCATAATCTGAAGCTCATCTTCTCTGGTTTTGAGGCTCCACTAGAAGACAAATGGATCTGCACTCTTTGAATGGCAGTTAGGAAATGTCCATTGTTAGCATAGGGGGAGTTGTTTTGATTAGTTTTGGTTCTGTTCATTTTAGTCTTAAGGCATATAACTAACATTTGTGTGGGCCGAACTGTAATACCAAAGTGATCCCACTTTAAAACAATAAATGAAATGACAAACCTTTTTTAACTGTAGGCTGTGTAAGGTTGCTGTAGGCTGTGTAAGGTGGTATCTGGTATGGCCTGTTCTGTTATCACTGAAGGAGCCGGAAAACAATGTCTTTGGTTGCTAAATCAAATGTTGCGTCGCCATTTTGGCACATTTTACACCATCAGTAAATCGGCTTCCCATTTGGCAATGTGCATGTCTGTGTGTCCGTGGTTAGACTTCAAAGGGTTGAATCTCAACTTTGCTTTGAACATTTAGTATATACACAAATAATTGGACACTTACACAAGTTTTGTTATTTTGGCTGTTTACCAAAATGTATTCAAGTTACAGTTAAATATTATGGGCTTTAAGTGCAGTCTATCAGCTTTTAATATTCACATCCTCATTGGAGGAAGGGTTTAGGAATTACAACTCTTTAATATGTAGCACCCTCATTTTCCAGGGACCAAATGTAATTGGACAATTGAATCAAAAGCTGTTTTATGGACATGGGCTATTCCTTCGATTTTTCTTCATCCCTTAAGCAGGTATAAGGTCTCAAGTTGATTCCAGGCATTCGCATTTGGAAGCTGTTGCTTTGAACCCACAACATGTGGTCAAATGAGCTCTCAATACAAGTGAAACAGGCCTTCCTTATTTTATATATATATATATATAACATTATATTCCACCAGAAAGATAGCAGGAACATTAGGAGTGGCCTGATCAAGAGCTCTGAAAACAAGATCTCTGCAACACAAAAAGTCCTGGATGTACACAGAAGACAACAGTGGTGGATGATCGTCAGATCTTTTCAATGGTAAAAAAAGACCTTCACAACACCCAGCCAAGTGGGGAACACTCTCCAGGATGTATGCATATCATTATCCAAGTCTACCATGAAGAGAAGACTTCACGAGAGCAATTATAGATGGTTCACCACAAGGTGCAGGCCATTCATAAGCCTCAGGTAATGAAAGGCCAGATTAGACTTTGCTAAAAACATTTTTTTTGATCAACCTGTACCAAAATGTATGGAGAGGTATGGAGAAGGTTTGGAACGGCTCATGATCCAAAGCATACCACATCATCTGTAAAACATGGTGGAGGCAATGTGATGGCATGGGCATGCATGGTACTGGGTCACTAGTGTTTATTGATGATGTGACAGAAGACAGAAGCAGCCGGATTAATTCTGTATGTATAAAGGGATATATTCAGTGAAGTTAATTGGACAGGTTATACTTTACAGATGGACAATGACCCAAAACAGACTGCGAAAGCAACCCAGAAGGTTAAGGTAAGAAGTGGAATATTCTGCAAGGGCTGAGTCAATTACCTGATCTCAACCTGATTGAGCAGGCATTTCACTTGTTGAAGACAACTTAAGGCAGATACAAACAACAACTGAAGATGGTTGCAGTAAAGGCCTGGCAAAGCATCACAAAGGAAGAAACCCAGCGTTTGGCAGTGTCCATGCATTCCATACTTAAAACAGGCTTGCCTGCAAAGGATTCTCTACAAAGTTTAATTTTTTTAAATTTTATTTATGATTGTGTTCATTTGTCCAATTAAATTTGAGCCCCTGAAATAAGGGGACTGTGTGTAAAATTTGTTGCAATTCCTAAACGTTTCATACAAGATTTTTGTTCAACCCCTTTAAGGGTGAAAGTCTGCACTTCAATTTCATCTCAGTTGTTTTGTTTCAAATCCATTGTGGTGGTGTAGAGCCAAAATTATGAAAATTGTGTCCGTGTCCAAATATATCCAGACCTAACTGTATATTATTATACCTTCCTGTGACAAAAATGTGTTCCCATAAAAACAATCCTATTGTCCCTGACAGTAAAACTAACCCTAACCCCAAAATCCAAATCTGACCTTAACATCTAACCCGAAACAAACCATAGCCTAATTTAAACCAGAATGTTCTTCTACTCCAGGTTTGTAATCCACAGGCATAAAGACAAACCCACACACAGAAACACAACAAATGTGCTACTGACTTTTACAACACTGAATTGAGTCATGGGGGTTTTGTTTGAATAGTCATGATGCTCCGTTTATGTTTTAAATGAAGGTTGGGGAGAGAGACTCCTGGAGCGTACTCCTCAGCAGGGACAGCATTGACCTCCCCCCACCCCCATTGGACCACCAGTGCTCCTTCAATTCTCACTGAGACCAGATATCCCCAGCCATACACACACACACACACACACACACACACACAAACTGTTAATGTCGGTTGGTTCAGGGGTTAGGGGTCAGGGGTGAAGGAGCAACGTGAGGAATTGGAGTATTGGCAACTCCTCAGACAGTAGACTGACCCCCCACTATTTGGATCACTGTCACACAGACACATCTCTGTCAAATATACCTCTGTCTGTTCAAGAGATATGAAACATAGTTGTTTCAGTTTGTTGTCAGACATGTTCTTGCTAGTGTTTCTGCTTAAAGCTATCATAGAATGCACTCCTCCTAACCGTCTATGTGTAGGTACTGTAACGTTCAGGCAAATGCCTCAGGGCCTGTATTCACCCCTTTCCAATCTCTGTCTCTTTCTATGTATTTATCAAATTTTCTGTCTTTCTTTGATGGGTTGACTCATTGGAAGATTCTGTAAGCTCTGTCAAAGCTCCAGTCCCATCAATATATTTGTATCTCAAAATCTTTTTTTATATATTTCTCTGCCACACTGTCAGCATCTGTCTATCTCCTCTATCAGTCTCTTTCTCCTATTTCATAAAGGTGGAACATAAAAAAAAAAATTCAGGGTGATGTGACCTCTGTAACATGCATGTGTAAGCATGTTTGGGATTGTCGGATCCCTGTGGCGCTGTTTAAACAGAGCCTATGAAACATGTAGGACTGTAACACATCTGTACTTTTCCACTGTGTAGAATGACATTGATACAATCCGGTAGATGTTCTGTACTATTATGTAGAATGACATCAATACAAACCAGTACATGTTCTGTACTACCATGTAGAATAACATCAATACAAACCGGTACATGTTCTGTTCTACAGTGTAGAATGACACCAATACAAACCGGTACATGTTCTGTTCTACTGTGTAGAATGACATCAATACAAACCGTTAGATGTTCTGTTCAACTAGAAATTCCCACTGCACTGTATTGTCAATAAACACAGGGGTGCAAAACACTTCGGGTGACCCCTGACCTGGAAGGAGAATAACACGATGCACTCCGTGGAACATGTGCTGTTGCCGGTGATTAGCAGAATTGTTTCAGTGTGAGATCTTTTGAGTTGCTTCACACAGTTGTTTTCTTCTGAGGTATGTCACCACTCATTCCAATCCAATACACTTCGACTGAGACATTGTCTTTAGACAGCAGTAGCCGCGGGGAGTATCTGTTAGAAAATCATCCTACGTTACCTCTGTAGGTGACGTGCGACTATTTAAAATGATAAAAATGTATCTCCCATGCAAATCTGTCATGAAGCCTTGCTCATCAACATTAAACTATTCTAGTGTAAATGCTTTACCCAGGCATCTCCACAGACCCCCGCAACAGATAAAAGAACTAGGTAGTCATTTCTCTGTAAGCCCTCCATTCATGCACGCCTGTGTTGGTTTGTAACTTTCATTTGGTTGTAGTAATGACGGAAATGCTTGAATGTACGTCACACATTAATTTACACATTGAATTAACCAACCGAGGGAGCATTCACCTGTCCCACTGACTCGCCAAACCCCGATCCCCATTGTGCTTTGTGAGCGTTCCCACACGCCGCACCTCTGGTTTGAAAACTGGGACACTTAGCCCTCATAGAGCAGGCCATGATGATGTCATCCGTGGATGACCCCACCCTCCCCCGCATTGTGCTGTATTGACTCCAGCCCTGCAAATGACAATGACCGCATTCTCCGTTTCGTCAGAGGTCTTCTGGGCTCAGCTGAACTCTGACCTGAGCAGTCTGACCTCCGCCACCCTCTAACGCTATCATTAGGCCTACTAACTGGGGGAAATACGCTTGAACAGGCTTGCTTTTCACTTCACCAGTGACTTTGAAAAGACGTTTCTTGTTGCTTCTGCCTTTGATTCCGAGACGTGAGGCTGGAGGGCCACATGTTTTTTTTGTGTTAGAGGTAGAAAGATGGGTGTTTATTTCTCTATCAGCAGGACTCTGGCAGATCAAACGGGCTTCCTCTGCGGATAAAAGGGGCGAGAGAGGGATGGAGAGGGAGAGAGGGGGTGGACGGGGTGAGAAGGGGGAGGGGGGAGAGAGAGAGAGAGAGAGAGAGCAGCTCTTTGTAGTCTGTCTGATAAACCGAATGGGCCAGATCAACAAACTGAACTTGGAAAACCACCATGGGGTGTGTGTCTGTGTGTCTGTGTGACTGTGTGTGTGTGTGTCTGTCTGTGTGTCTGTGTGTGTGAGAGAGATTGTAGAGAACGTAGTATGTTCTGCTCTTACCCCTCAGTGCTGGGGCACCATCAATAATTCACCAGCACATCACACCATACAATGCCACATAGTTCTCCCTCTGCCTCTTCCCCCTCTCCTCATTCTGGACCTCTTCTACTTCACACACCCTGTTCTATGTCTCCCACCCTCTAGTCTAAGCTGAAAGGCTGTTGTAGGTCTCATTTCCAGCTTCAGTAGTTGTTTTTGTTGGCCTGCTCTCGTCTCTCCCATTTCACACTCTCTCCATGCATCAGTTTCTTTCTCGCCCTGCTCTCCCCAACTGGTGTTCCCGCCAGTGAGGGGCCAGTGAGGGGCCAGTGTTATTGTGTGCAGGGGTCCATGGGGCCCGACAGGAAAGGGTGTGGTCACCTACACTCCTCTGCTCTATTGTGAGTGTGTCCCACGGTCCTGATTATGGCTACCGGCATGCACACAATGGAACACACACTCAGAGACAGCATTCATCACTTGATTAAATACGCACTCAGAAGAACACACACACCGGCCGCACTAAGCTGACCTCTTCTCCTGATGCCGGTCAGAGACCGACATCTCCATGGTTACTGGGCAGGTTGCTCTTGATTCTAAAAGCCCTGTCATGCATCATGCGAGCCAATCAGAGGAGCTCTGAGGTCACGCAAAGCCCCGGAGCTGTCAGTCACAGGGACTGTTAGCCAGCAGTTACTGTAGTTCATTGTTGTGTAGTTGACAAAGGCAAGCTCAGTCAAGAAAATGTCCTGGGCCATTTAAAGTTAGCCTCGCACAGCTGCCTGATCTTGTAGGTTTGCTTGCATCTGCGTAGCATTGAATATAAGTGCGGGGAATCAGGCAACTGCATATATATTGACTGATCATGACACACACACACACACACATATTTTCTTTGCATTTTTAAACACACATGCTCATTGACCATAAACCCGTGAAGTGCTTCATTACAATTATAAACTGTTTACCAATGCAATTAGTACAGTTAAAAAGTATGTTTTTTATACCTGCAGTGACCTCATGGACCCCCCATGTTTCAGACAGTCATCCTTCAGTGTTCTCATCATCCACTTAATAATACTGCAACAGTTGGCCTGTACTAAACACTTTCACAACTCACTACTACAGTTGGCCTGTACTAAACACTTTCACAACACACTACTACAGTTGGCCTGTACTAAACACTTTCACAACACACTACTACAGTTGGCCTGTACTAAACACTTTCACAACTCACTACTACAGTTGGCCTGTACTAAACACTTTCACAACTCACTACTACAGTTGGCCTGTACTAAACACTTTCACAACTCACTACTACAGTTGGCCTGTACTAAACACTTTCACAACACACTACTACAGTTGGCCTGTACTAAACACTTTCACAACACACTACTACAGTTGGCCTGTAATAAAACACTGTCAATTGGGATGATGTGCAGATTGAGGGTATTTTCATCCATACCAGATTAATCATTTAGAAATAACAAGGTGTTTTGTACATTGTCCCTGTATTTAAAATGACCAAATATATGTTGAAGATTGACTTCACAGGTGTCTCTTGTTGCTCAGTTGTTTGTCTGCATCATCGTCTGCATCAACAACTGTTAACTCTTGATTCTAGATTATGTATTGACATTTGGTGTGAGTTGCTGTTGTCTAAAAACACAAGGACCAAAGAAGTCTCAATGCAAGTTAAGTTGGCCATTTTTATTCAGATGAATCATAATAAATCATCGATCAGAGGCAATGCAAAACCATTAGACTGAAGAAGAAAGCACCGGTTAGCTCTACAATGGCAAATGACTTGCTAGACCAAGGAATTATGCCGAAAGAATGCTCACTGTAATTAAATGAAACAACATTAAAGAACGGTCAAACATATCAGGAACTGTCTTCGGGAGGCAGGCGTGGATGTATGAGCCTCTACCATTTGCAGAAGAGTTAACCAGCTGAGCTACAGAGGCTGGAATGCAATGTGCAAACATGCTAGTCAGCCTAAAAAATACAGGAAGTGAAAGTGGCTACAGTACAGTCCTGGCAGAAAATGGCCAAGAAATTCAGTGTCTGGTGATGTCTATGGGTCATCAACATCAGGTATTCGATATGAAGGATTTCCCACCCAAATATGAACTATATATGATTTGACCTCTTAAATGGGGAAGGATATCATCGGTTTGTTAATTGTACGTGGTTTACAGATGTAAATAGATAACTTCGAAATGAAACTGTCTGCACATCAACCTCAGATTAAATGATTCATACAGATCAAAAACAACCAACATTTCTGAAATGGACTGTACTTTTCTTTAGTGTATGTTACGATCTCTGACTGTTAGATGCTGTAGCTATGTATGTCCCCCAATGTGTGTCTAGCGCAACACGTTGTCCATTGGACAGTTCAATAACAACTTTGATTTGGGCTTGCTTATATAGAACAAATAGCCAAGTAGCTGTTTGCTGAAAGGGGTCTGAAACAAAATGTCAGGGTAAGGATCTAGTGAACTTCTTCAAAACAACTGAGTGAACGCTCCGGTGGTTGGAATACAGGGGTGTCGTCAGTGTTTATTCTAGGAAGACAATAGGCATTACCAACAGGCTGAGGGTTTTTAATATAATGAAAGGCTGTTATTTTATATCTTTGGTTTGCTGGGGGGATTGAACCAAGGTCTCATTACCAAATAGTGGTGTGTCAATCTGTGGACCGTTTCTCATCAGGGACAGGGTTAGCCTGTTAGCTCACCCTGGTAATTAGCCTAATATAGCCTAGCGTAGCAGTGTTAGCTCCCCCTGGTAAAAAATAAAAAATTCTAGCCTAGCCTATTAGTATTAGCACAGTATTAATGTTGCGGCATTAACTTACAGTTGGGAGTCTGCTCAAGAGACTGTAAAAGATAATCCTTTAATTGTTATGATCTATTTGTTGGCTTTGAGTGTATTGCAATGGGTGGGTTTTGAAGAAAAAAAACTGGGAAGGGGTCTAAGGATTTGCTAAAGCTCTTAGTTGGTTCAGCCTAAAATAGCCTTGTGCGAAACGCACACACACACACCCCACACGTACCCGATACAGAGAAAAGAAAGTAAGCCAGTGCCTGCAGCCCTTTCCATCTCTTGTCCTGCATGGCAAATCGGTGTGTTGCCTGTAGACAATCTCTGCAGCATCCATCAGAAAATTCATCAGCCTCTGCCCACGAATCAGATTACCTGACAGGATTTGGATTCTAGACTTCTAGGTCCAGTTTAAACACGGCCAGACTGGACTGGAAACAGATTGTGTCTTCCGCATGGGCGTATACAGTCTGGGTGGGGATGATGGATGGAGTGAGGTAGGGAGGGTGGGGGTACAGCATGTTTTAATTCCTTCCCCAGGTTGTTTTTGTTGCAGTGCGGTGTATCAGTACCCGGCGGAGGCGTGTGGGTCTGTGTGTGTTTCGTTGTCCCAGGCCATCCCTGCATGTGGGCTGCCCCACTTTCCCTCTATTCTCATCCCTCCACCGTGGAGCCAGCCCAGACAGCACGGACTGACTGACTGAGCGGGTCGTCTGGGTCGTCTCCGGCAACTGGCGAACCCGTCTTTGTGGCGATTTAGACTACATCAGTCGCCATTAACACAATTTCATTTAAATAACATTAACATAATATGTGAATACAATTGACCTGGAAAGCGTGCAAACCTGCTGACAATGTTGTTTCCCTGGTAACTCACATGGCGCTCTCCGTTGAGAGTGTTGATTCTGGTGTGAGGGGAAATGATTTGGTGCCAGTCTGAAATGGGTTTAGTTGCTGTTTACACCTGGGCTGCAAGATTTGGATGAAACTGTTTTGTAATTCTTTGGCCAAATCTTGCAGCTCCAATTAGAAATAGCAAATTTCAAACGCTGTGGTGTGAACATTGTGGATAACCTCACTTCTAAAACGAGGTCATAATAATCAAAGCCAGAATAATGTGCTAACTGAATAAAAACAACGTTTTGAGGCTGACTCTTAATAACCATGCTGTTTTGCATTTGGGACAATATCTCTGTGCCACTCGCTAGCTGAAAGCAGACATTTTCGCTGGCATTGGCAATGTGAACTCAAACTAATATTTCAAAACAATCGAGTGTTTGAACAAAACATTGTAAATAGCCAAGAAACATAGAAATGAAGTTCCACTTAAAGAAATGGCCAGGCAGTGCTGAACTAAATGTTGCTGTGCAGGTTTGGCTCTTCTCTTCCCTGTTGACCTCACACACCCGCCTCCGGGGTCATGGTTTCTGTGGCAATTGCTCCCGTAGCAGCCTGTCTCCATGTTTAATTGGAGCCTGTATTTCATTGGTCGACGTGTCGTTACCGACACCCGCTTTAGCCGCCTCTCAACCGCACCTCTGCCGAAGCCATTACCCTGCAAGGACACTTCCCGTCACACGCTAAATCATACACGCGCTGTCTATTTCACAAACGTGCACGCACTCATATATAAACACACACACACACACTCGCGCGCGCGCTTTCCAACGCAGACACACACACAGACACACGTGAGTGTGCTGACTGTGAAAAGATGAACCATGAATTATACCTCTGGAGCAGTGACAGGGGGAGGGGATGGGGAGGAGAAGGGGAAGGAAGGGAGGTTGTGATTAAGAGATCGCAGTAGCAAGGAAGTCTCATTGTGATTCAGCTGTTGGCCCGGGTCACTGTGGTGTGAGAGAGGGCCCGTCCTGTCACCTGGTGTCAAAGCTTTCTCCACACCCCAGACGGACCTCAACTGATTGCGTAGCGCCTAGAATGCCTGGGTTCGCTGTGGAATGCCAGGGTTCGCTATGGAATGCCAGGGTTCGCTATGGAATGCCAGGGTTCGCTATGGAATGCCAGGGTTCGCTATGGAATGCCAGGGTTCGCTATGGAATGCCAGAGTTCGCTATGGAATGCCAGGGTTCGCTATGGAATGCCAGGGTTCGCAATGGAATGCCAGGGTTCACTATGGAATGCCAGGGTTCGCTATGGAATGCCAGGGTTCGCAATGGAATGCCAGGGTTCGCAATGGAATGCCAGGGTTCGCTATGGAATGCCAGGGTTCACTATGGAATGCCAGGGTTGTAGGATCACTTCCTGTTGGGGGGGTGCCATATGAATAAGTCTGCTTTATCTGCTGTAGGTTTGCATTATCTGCAAGTATTTCTGGGTAAGAGCGTCTGACGGCTGACTTAAACAGTAAGAGACTTCCAATCACTGCGGTCAGCCGCCTCGAGAGGGTTCGCCTTTACAAGTTTCCTTTAAAAATGCTTTCATTTGTGTGTGTGTGTGTATAACATCAATCCTCCATAGATCTGCGTGATAGAATCACCTGTCGACCAAAGGGCCTGCGTTTTGATCAGACGCAGGAAACCACACAGCAGCAGAAATGTCTCTGGAAGAACAAAGATGTAATGAGTGGGAATAGGGAATATGAGGTGCAATTAATGTGACAGCGTAGTGTATCTGGGGACTGTGTGTGTGTTCTCGCATCGTTCTGTAGCGTGCTCTAGTAGTCTGTACTCGGAAACAAAGGCTCTTAGTTCTTAGACTGCGAGATAAGGATCGTCACATATCAGCATACCCCCCCGCCCAAACCACTACCACCTTGCCCTCGAACTCTCTTTATTTCTCTATCCATTTCCATTTATGTAATTTCTCAGACACTTTCATACAGTGTGACTTATAGTAGTGAGGACATCCATTTTCCTATTTCCCCTGTGGGAATGGAGTCATGCTCTAACCCTGGGCTACTCTCCTTTGTCTCCTCTGTTTTTCCCAGCCTTTGTTAATGCCCTGCTGATGCCCTCTGGAATGTTGTGATAATAAGAGTGGGCACTGGCGCTGCACACTCATAATGAATGATATCAGAGATGCGCGCGCGCGCGTGCGTGTGTGTGTGTGTGTGTGTGTGTGTGTGTGTGTGTGTTATTGACATTGTTACAGAATGGGCAACATAGGGCTTAAATGATTCATTATGAGAGACAGGAGACATTGGAGAGATAGGAGATATAGGAGAGACAGGAGATATAGAAGAGACTGTTCAGTTAGGAGACAGGAGAGATGTTTTCTGATGCACTGCTGTGCTGTGGGAGTGAACCTATTACACACCACGTTAGGCTTCAAAGACCTGCCACACATCCGTATGGACACACACACACGCCGAGCCTGTCTCTGTGATGTAGACCTTACGGTTTGTCAGGAGTCTCGCCCACCACCCTGATTTCACAGGCCCTCTCAAAGGGACACGACTGGGAGTCTCTGGCAGGTGCGCTGAACCAGCCGTCAGTCTTAACGGGCCGATCTCCCAGACACCATCGCTCGCCAGCAGACCCTCAGAACCTCGGCACTGAATAGTGCACCTCAAGCACAAGTCGTTTAGACAAAGATAGTATTCAGAATCTCAAAGAGCAGATTTTGGAACTAGTTTTCACTTTGCCCAAACTCCCTCGCGTTTCCCAAGCCGAATGTGGCTGATGTGACATTCGTTTTATTCATTGGTACCAACGCAGCAGGCACCGCTAGCACACCGTCAGGACAACGGCGCTCTGAGGCTACTTGCAGTTAGTGTCAGGCCGATATCGTTCTTCTAAGGCCGATGCCAATAAATTTAGATAAAAGTGGCCGATAGCCATTTTTATATGCCGATATCGACCATCTTTGAATTTTAATCAAATGTATGCCAGAAGAATCCCACATACGACACAGACACAAAACTTTAAACTAGTCATTCTTTTTTTTTTTTTAGATACATGATATCATTTCTTTATTCCATTTTCTAATAAATCTCCAAACAGAATACAGAGATATGCTGCAATCTATTTAGCTTGAAAAGCTGTAACCTTTAGTATTAAATTATACTAAGCATCGAAACCACAATGCAATGTAAAAGCACTTTCACTTCCCCGAGCAGTTTTGTTAAACAGAAAAATGTATATTTAATGTACAATTTAACCCTTTTCAGAAGAAAACTCAAGCAGATTTAACAAGTAACATTTTTAAACAAGTAACCTGTTTAATAAAAACAGGTTGTCTTAAATAATAAGATACAATCCCTGTGTTGATGATTGTTGTCAGATCTGGTGAATGGGAAAGTCTTTGTTTCATTTGCAGCTGTAGTTTGATCAGCGTCACAGTTTCATATCCAAAGTTTCAGATAGGAAAATACTTTGCCTTGCTCCATTGTTCTCAGGACCAGTGAAAAATGAAAGGATCACACTACAGCCTGTTTGTTTTGATGACAGCTGACGCCTTCCCGTTAGAGGTGGCCGGCAGCGTCTTTCAGATATGCACATTGATCATTTTGATCAAGTACATGAAAGGGACAATCGGCTTGGCCGATATCCATGGGCCGATAAAGGCTAAATTCGGAAAAGGCAAAAATCATGGTGATAATTGGACAGGCCGATAATTGGTCTGACACTAGTAGCAGTCTGTGAAAACCATGGTCACACTTCATTTAGATAGTCCATCTACTCTACAGATTCTCAAGCTTTCCACAAACTGTTCATAAGACACCACTTGATCATTTCAAGGTTATGTGAAGGGCGGCGTTATATTGTCAATGGCCTATTCTGTCACGTATTGTGCTGTCTGTCATTACTGCTTTGCTACTGACTAGAATGGTGTCTTCCTGTCTTCAGCCACTCTTGTTACAGTACATGTCATGAGAGAGGTGACGCCTGGTTCTGTTCCCTGGCGCCAGAAGATGATAGTACAGGAATGGGTCCAGGGAAAAGTTTCACATAGCCAATTCTTCCAAATCAGTAATACGAATGTGGTCCAGCTAGAAGACAACCGGCCCTCCTTCGAGGCATCTTTCTCTCTACTGGGGAGTCTCTCCTGGCCAATGTTCATCAACTCCCTGATGGTGGGGTCAGACGACATGCTCTTCGTTCCCGTTCATAGACACGTCCTCTCCTGGATGGTACGCATACGCATTCACTATGAGTTTGTCCACACACACACACACACACACACACACACACACACACACACACACACACACACACACAGAGAGAGACACACACAGCAGGTTCTCTTCCTGTGCTGGTGTTGTGGATTAGTGTGTTAAATCACTGTGATGTCGTGGCCATCCGGGCAACAACACAGACACAGTGGGAGTGCTCTGTGTGCTGACGTTCGTCCCGCTGTCGCGTTCGTCCCGCTGGTTTCAGCACAGCAACCTAGGCATCTTCGGCCTCTCCGTATCTCCTTCAACAGATGGCACACGCTCCAGTCGACCAGTCACGGTACACGGCGTAAAGAGGGGAGGTGTCGGCCCGGGCCAGACCGTGGCACAGATGGCGCTCGGTGCTGGTGCCGTGGAAGTCTGGAGATTGACCTCCTGGGAGGAGATACATCCCTTCCTCCTGGAAGAAACACTGATTTCAAAATCAAGACCTCAGAACCGCCCCGGTTGGTTTTTCCACTGACTCGTCTCACCAATAGGGCGGGAACATACATGTTTAGTGGTTCATGTTTCTGCCGAAAGTGTTAGGATTTTCTCGCTTTCTGTTTGACTGTTACGTTTGTTTGGGATTTTTTGGGTTGTTTCCCATATGTCTGCTCCGTCAGTAGGACAAGATGCAGCCGTGTAAACCGCGCTCGAGGGAGAGAGTGAGCACAGCCTGCTGTAACTGGGTTGCCAGATCTGTCTGTGCTAACCGTTAACATGAGATAACATAAACAAAAGTACGGTGATTAAACCAGGCGAGTCGTTTACTTAAATTTGTGATTCATTCGGTTAATTCTGTGTTCTGTTATTCCGTTTAATCAAGTCGGTTTCTTTCAGCAGTCAACTGTGGACAAATTCATTAACGATTGAGTCTCAAAATAATGTCACGGATACCCAGCTTTGATTGTCCTTATCAGATGGGTTGTTCCCAGTTCCCTCGTTTCAGTCAATTCCTACAACTCCCAAGAAACCCCGTTGTGTTCTTGTGTATATTAAAAGGACTTTGCTGTCTGAGATCTCTGTGGGTGGATAAGGGCTGACTGGAGAACAGTTCATAGCCCAGTTTGTTCAAAGGAAATGAACTGGCTTCCTGAATAGCAGAGTGGGTCCACTGAATAGGAATTCAGCCCTGCTAAGGAACCTGGCCTGCCCTCCGTACTCTGCTCTTCAATATTTGCCTCACTATTCCTCACCCTTTCATCTCATGTCCTCTCCTCACCTGTCCGGACATTTGTCCTCCTGTCCTCACCTTTCCTCTCCTGTCCTCGGCTCTCCTGTCTTTTCCTCCCCTGTCACCACCTCGTCTCCTGTCCTATTCTGCCCTGCCTTCTAGTGTCAGTTTGTGTGTTTGCAAATCCGAGGGTCAACCACATGTCAACACTCCTTTGTGTTTTGGTGTAGGTTTCCTCTTGCAATCCAGCTTTTGTACCTCGGGATGCACAGTTTCAATTGGACGATGCTAATAATGCTAATGTCAGGCGGGACTGAGGTGAATAACGGCTTGTTGTGAAAAATGACTCCATGGGTCATCAAGAACAACTCAAGGTGAATGGGATTTCACCCAAATATGAATCAAGGATGGAACAATCCCTTAAAGAAAAAAACCCAAAGAAAAACACGATTCGCTTCGTTTCTTCTAGTCCGTGTCAGTGGATGAATGAAAGAGTTAATGAACACTCCTGAATTGTATCCTGTACAAAGTTAGCCTACTAGAGACGCACTGATGACACGTAAGTGGGTTCAGTATGTCCTTCCAGAAGCCGTAAAGGTGGAGGCTCTGTCGGGTGTTTGTGACGCAGCTGGTCACCGGGGTCAGCAAGCCCCTCAAGATCCATGTCATGTTTCCATGCCAAGGCCAGATGGCGAAGAACGCTGCAAACCAGCGGGGGGACTAATTCTTCTGTGTGTACAGGTTCCCGCAGCGTCTCCGCTCTGACTTTGAGAGCAAAGTCATCGCTGAGCTGCTGGAGCTGGCCAGTGTGAACAAGTACCGTACAGTCCCGACCCTCATGTTCCAGAATATTCTTCGTGATGAGTTTATGACTGTGACATGTATGTGAAGTCCTTTCTGGTTGACCTTCGGTCTGCAGCGGTCTGTGGCTGTGCGGCAACTGATGCCTCTGGGTGTAAACGTCTGTGAGCCGGCAGCAGTGCCTCTGGGTGTAAACGTCTGTGAGCCGGCAGCAGTGCCTCTGGGTGTAAACGTCTGTGAGCCGGCAGCAGTGCCTCTGGGTGTAAACGTCTGTGAGCCGGCAGCAGTGCCTCTGGGTGTAAACGTCTGCGAGCCGGCAGCAGTGCCTCTGGGTGTAAACGT
>JACXGJ010002441.1:45000-65504 GCA_016801105.1 Esox niger | reverse complement strand
TATATATATATATATATATATATATATATATATATATATATATATATATATATATATATATATATATATATATATATATATATATATATATGTATTTGTGAGATTTATATATATATTTTACAAATACATGTATCACCTCTGCAAATGCTCTCAAGTTTGACATACAAGTCATGTGCAAATATATGTACAAATGTATATACATATGGAAAAGTGTGCTGCATTTGTTGTTGTTTACTACACCTAAAGAACATTGCACTCCTCGCCAGGCCCAATATTCACTAAAAACCTGTGGTCACTGAGGGAATAACACTGGTGTTTAAAGGTATGTGCCTTGTCTTGAGCAATCTAGGACTGTCTTGTTTTGTCTGTTCTCTGTGTTTTAAATCACTGAACCTAAACAGAATGTGTAAACATGTACACGCGGGGGCCAGCTGTAAAAGAGACCTTGGTCTCAGTGTGTTCCTGGTTGAAATTAAGGTTTCATACTAAAAGACCGGACATGACTCACATTCCCAGTGATGACCATGCATCCCAGCTGATCTATAATGAGTACATCTAGCTGCGACGGCGGCTGGCAGAACTTCTGCTGTAGGATCTGCAGGATGGGCTCCATGACACGGGGCGTGTCCCTCAGAGCCACCGCAATGTGACCCAGTGCTCTGATGGTGTGGTCTGGGATCAGGTGGGCCTCTCTGTGGGAGGGACAAAGACACACCGTTTGTCAGTGGGGTAGTCAATCATCGCTTGAGACATGGGGATTGGTCAGAGCTGCTGTCAGCTGTTCTAACCAATAGGATCACTTGAAGTTTCATAAGCTTAAAGAGACAGTTATTTCAAGAGATTCAGTCGGTTCATTAAAAAAAGCTAATGTTAATGTTCAGATGTGAGACTTACTTGTCATTCTCCTGGGAAATATAGAGACGGTTGGACAGGCTGGCAAGGAAAGCCTCCACTATAACACTGTCCATAGTCAGACCTGCCTTCAGACACCTTAGAGTGAAGAAAAACACAGAGAGAGAGAAGGAAGGATGGAAGAGATGAGGAAGTGTGATAGAGGAGTGACATTTGTGGTTATCACAATGAAGATAACAAGAAAAACAGTTCCTATTTGTCCTGTTTTTACACAGAAAGTCCTCACCTGCAGATGTTATCTATGGAGATATCCCGGAGCTGTTCGTACATGGACGGCTGGCTTTTCTTATTGGCGTGAGCGCTGAATGTGGACTGGGAATGCTCATTGGTCACGTGGATCTTGATCTCTCCGGTCCCGGTGGCCGACTGACTGTGGTACTTGTAGAGCTTCACCAGGACAGGAGACGGCACCACCAGGAAGTCTCTGAGGGACATAGTGACCGAGTGGGCCACCACCGGGAACCGCTCGCACAAACGACCCAGACCCTGAAACCACACGGACATGTCGCGCATTACGACGTCTTTATCAACGCGGTAGAAGACGGATGGAGACGGGCGTCAAGACAGAGGACGTGAACAGACAATGTAGTTCCTACCTGCAGACAGCAGATGAGCAAAGGCATGTGAGCAATGATCACTTTACTGGACGTCTTGGACTGCAGCTTCTCTGACAACTTGGTGCAGAGGTTCTCAGCTCCTGGTTAACACGTCAACACCAGTTGGGATTTAGCCCAATTGAAATCCATAACCCAAGCCATTTTTCCATAAAAGCATGGACTTGTAATAGCACAAGTCCGAACCAACACACTCTCCCTTACCCTGCTCCTCAGTGACAGCCCAGACCATGAGGTCCACGCAGGCGGCGTTGGCCTGGCAGCGGAGCTTCAGAGGACTCAGTTCGCTGTGCAGGTACTCCACATCGTGGAGGATCCTCTGCAGCTCCGACTGGCTGCTGCTGAACTGCTCCAGAACAAAGTCATGCACCTCCTTCACATAGCCCGTCTGCAGGTCTGGGAACAGGAGCACACCCGCGTTCAAAACACGCCCGCAGGACAGAAACGAACGACGTCGTGGAATGAAAGGTCCGCAGAAGTGCTTGAGGACAAACAGCGAGCAGGTCAAGTCGGAGGATTTCGTTATGTTAGACAGGGTACAGGTGAACGTCAAGTTCAGGGTGAGAGGTCATGGTTAGGAGCCCAGCGGGTTTTGTTACCTTTCAAGTTGTACAGCGTGTCCCTCAGCATTTTAAAGATGGCAACATACAGCGGGTCGCTGAAGGTCTTGTAGTACAGGTGCACACCTGGGTTTAACTAGAGATAGAAAACACAGCAAACCGGTACATGCCTGGAGAACTAACCCAGAATGGTGCCTGGATGGAAATTCATTAAAATGCACCTACCTCTAGGAACTCTTGCAGTGTGTCATCCAGTTTTTTCAGAAAGGACTCAGAGACAAACTGCTCAACCTACAAAAAACGCAAATGGGACACTCAGCAAAGGATTCTGAAAAACCACGTTTGGGCCTTTTCATTATTCAGTGTGTCAGCTGCCACCCACCATACTGAGGAGCTGGCGCAGAATGTCCAGAGGAACGTCAAACTCTCCCTGGGCGCTGCCCGTGAACAGAGGAGACACCGAGAAACTGGAACTGATGGTGGAGAAGTAATAATCCGGGTCCACAGCACTACCGTCAGGGAGATACGAGCCTGGATGAAGGGGACTCAGTGAGCTAAGTGCCAAAATGTGACCCGTGAATGCCTGACATAGCCCAGAAATGAGTGTCTTTGTTCTTACCTTCAAAGTACTGTGCTGAAGGGTCAGCTGGGGAGCTGGGGGTCAGTCCTGCTCTCTCTGGACTGGCCTAATGAGGACACACCGGTTCACAAATGTCAATATATGGTAAATGTATTAGTAATACCAGGTAAATGTATTAGTAATACCAGGTAAATGTATTAGTAATACCAGGTATAAGTTTGCAGTTATACGGGGTAGATGTAGTAGAAATACAAGGTAGATGTAGTGGTTATATTGTGAAGCATAATTAGATGTAGCAATGTTATTGTTACAGTGTAGCAGTAATAGCAGAGGTAGTAGTAACACTACCCGTGGTAATGGTACAGTACAGTAACAGTACCTGTTGTGACACGCTGGACACAGAGCTTCCTTTACGCTTGACCGTGTCTCCATGACAGACGGTAAGCAGGGAGGTTGGCATGATGGAGCGGAAGTCGTTGAAGGAGCGCCGTCGCAACGGGTCGGCGTCCTCTGTGCCGAGCACGGGTGGGGCTGCCGCCCGCGGAAAAAGCTTGGACAGCAGGGGCTCCTCAGTGTTGCTATAGCGACCAAAGGCCCGGGCCACGCCCAACAGACAAGGCACAGTGTACCGGCACAGGTATTCTACAGAAGAGACATTTTATACTCTGATTAAGTCCCTCTTGTTGTTTCACCACACTGCTAAACTTAACTAAATAGTTAAGTCATTCTTAATTCTAGAATGAAGTGCATGCTGGGACCTTGATCATGGCCTTCTGGCTTTAGGCAGATGTCCAGCAGGACCTGCATTAGGTCCATGATTGCCTCCAGGATGCGTCCTCGTGAGGTGCCATCGCGCTGCGCCACGTCGGCAAGCAGAGTGACAAGACAGAAGCAGAAGTTCTCTGCTACAGGTAGGATGTCTGTAGTACAAGAACATACATAACCACATACATAACCAGTCGGCGGGAATCCGAGCTTGACCTCATATTGACCTGTGTGAGACGGACGAATGCTGTGGTCTCCTTTACCTCGTCCTTTGCTTCCACAGCTTTCTTCGATCCATTGCACTTTGGGAAGTCCCTTCAGCAGGCCCAACAGATAGGGGACGATGGAGTCTTTGTGCTGCAATGATAACATGATTCACAAACCGTTACACAGGTTGTCATGGATAGGAGGTGGTTTGTGGCCGGAGAAATTCAGGGATTCAGGAAACATCTGTCACATCATTTAAATGCAACCTTGAATGCTGCCAGAGACTAGACCCAGCAGCTCCAGTTCAACATACCTGTAGATCAGATTCAACCAGGAAGATGCCTAGAGCTATGACCGCATCCCTCCTCCTCTCGTCCAGCTGGAACACCCCTCTGAAATCTACTGGACACATGCATTGCAGCTTCTGGACCTGAAACAGAAAACAAACAGCAAACAAGTGACTTGCATTTTGCGTTTGACTAATCAGACCATTAACCTCACCTTCACCCTTGGGGAAATTAACTGAATGTCTGTATCTATATGAACAGAGCAAATGGTATACACTGAGTCGCTTGGCTCCGTCATATCCTTACATGGTCCTTCCATTATTCCTACCCAGAGGTCACTCAATCATTTTTCATCCTTGCCACCCTCTGACCCCCAGTGTGAGAGGCTAACATTTCGGCTTGGACGTCAGCCCACGACCGCAAGATCAATCTTAGTGTGACCCTGGATGACCCACTGTCGATCTCCACAAAAGTTAAGGCGGGACACAGTTGCCTATCAGGAACCAAAGCTTGCCATTTTCATTCATATTTTCTTTTTCCAGCATAGATATTTGTGATGGCTTCTTCACTGTGTAAAGCATTGTCACTCTTACTGGGTTGGTGGAAGCTCCATCTAGCTGTTAATACATGAATGCTCTAACTGTATGCTGCTCTGGATGAGTTCTACTAGAATTACTAAATAATAGACATTTCAAAATAATAAATGGAGGGCCCTGGTGCCGAAAGCACACAGAAAATGCCAGATTTACCCTTGTGGCAAAAGAATGAACTGCTACTGAACATAGAAGCTACTATTTCAAACAGGAGGATAATAGTTCTGAACAACAAAGGGAAAGTATCCTTCAAATGTAAAATGTTCTCTCCAACTCATGGTATAATTGGCTATAAACTACCTTTTTATTCTGTGACTTTTTTATGTAGAGCAACGGAAACCATGGTATTGTTAGCATGACTGTATTCCAGGCACAGAGCCAAACAACAGAGGACCCTATCATTAATTACTTAACGAGGATCAGCATTTAAGCTCAGTGGGTGGGATTACAGGCAACTGTCAACTCACCACTCACCCAGAACAGGAGGGATAATCCATGCGCAAAAAAAGATATCACATAGTCATACACAGAGCAGTGCTGCATGAAAGTATCAAATCTTCAATCAAGAGGTTTGGATCTCCATGACACAGGAGTGTCAAGCTAAAAATGCACTTCCACTGGGCCCAATATCAAGGTTGTTTTATCAAGGTATGCAATACGTGTAAACAACCTTTATGCTTGCACACAATTTAAAACAGAGGTGCAGCGTAAAGCAACCGTATTCATAGAGGACAAGTTTGGCCAACAGTTTCTCCCACCCACTGAATCAACACCAAACCCATGGAAGTCACAACCCCACAATCATGTTGTTGGTTTTAAATCACCGAATTACAAAATAATGTGATGTGATATTAATCACAACCAAACTGTCTATTTAAATCACATGAAGTTGTAGAACACTGAAGAATACATCCCATTCAAGTAAACAATGAATCATCCAATGACAAATCTTGACACATGAAACGGGGCGTTCCTTTATTATAATGCTAATAATTTGTATGCTAACTAACTTCCTCATTCTCTGACGGAATGAAAACCCACCATCGTAGACAGACAGCTACATGTGTTGTTAACAAGTGATTATCTACAATTAATGAAATATCCAGCTATGTTGTTAACGTGCAAAACAGGCTTTGAGCGTGGTCGTGTTCTGCCTTTTGTAAGACTGAAGCCAAAAAATGTCAAGGGCCTGCTCTACTTGACTGAGAATGAATGACTAGCATTCTGAGCTATACCATTACTGGGCTAGCAGTTTTTCCGGCAACAACAGCTGTCTTGAAAAACTAGTACCAAACTAGTCTCGCTAGCGTAAGCAAATAATACCACTGTATAATCTAGGTAAATAGCGAAACAAACATAGTAACACGAGGAATTACGTAAACAAACGTGAGGTAATAGACAATTTAAATAGCATTAGCTCATATCCCAGGCATCGCAAATAACACTCACCTTATCTATCGGCGCGGGTCGGTGTGCAGCCAAAGAGCGCGCCAAGGACAAGACAGTATTAAAATAAAACCCTCTCGTTCCTGCAACTTTCACAGACATCATTGTAATTTAAGACAAACACTTAGTAAAAACATTTTACAGGACAAACTGCTGCGAAGGGGGCTAGCTAGCTATCAAATATTAGAGACGGTCGTCATCAGCGTCTTGTGAGCAACATTAAAAAATCACTTCTGGGTCACAAAAATAAGGATTTTTTCAAAATAAAAGAGACCAACATATTACTTGAAAACTGACATAAATATATTTGATTAATTGATAAAGAAAATGTACCTCTCAAAACATTGAAAACAATTCATGTTAGACCATATTAAAGAGTAAATTCAATAAAATGTGGGTATTAAAACACGTACCAGGGGCAAAATTCTGAAAATGCCAATGACTGAATATGGAATAAATATTGCCTCACTGCTCATAAATTATTGAATATTCCACAGAGAAAGCAATGTAGGAACTGCTCAGGTGAGTGTGTAGAGTAATACAAACCTGTCAAACGATGCGGAATGGTGTGCTACATCTAGCAACACAATATTTTCCACTCTCTTTTTCCACAATGTAACTCAATGCATATGAAATACATATTGCCCTATAGAGAAAAAACTATTCTATATGCCGCAGTGAATGTATTGTAGGAAATGTTCAGGAGAGTCTACTGAGTAAATATCTGCAAAGAAATCAAGGGGCACTGTGTATTTGCAATTGTTGCTGGCTTTTTACTCCACCCATACCATTGGCCACAATGGAATTTAGTGGATATGAAATACATATTGCTCAACAAAAAAATACTATTCTATATGCCGCAGTGAATGTATTGTAGGAAATGTTCAGGAGAGTCTAAACTGTGATAATATGCAAAGAAATCAAGGGGCACTGTGTATTTGCAATTGTTGCTGGCTTTTTACTCCACCCATACCATTGGCCACAATGGAATTCAGTGGATATGAAATATATATTGCTCAATAAAAAAAATACTATTCTATATGCCGCATATTATCACAGTATAGACTCTCCTGAACATTTCCTAAAATACATTTTTACAATATACACACATTTTTATTTGATTAAAATCGCGTTTTTTGGCGGACATCTATTTTGAAGGCAAAATCCTTAAACCGGAAGTCTTATTGTTGCTGCAGAATCTCTAATGTTGCCTGCATGACGCTAATGTCGTCTCTCCTAGCGGAGACAACAACTACGATGAGCACTAGAGTTCATTCCGCGCAGTACAAGGTCATCAGAAAAATGCGTTGTTAATATTACTGAACGTAAGCAATGATTAGGGTTTAAACTGTAAAAATTTCACCGAATAACGAATAAGGTTAAGTTGAGAATAAGACATTAAATAACTATAAAGTAATCCTCTGTGTCCAGTTGTCATATTTTAGGGGATTGTGATGCAAATGTAAACGTATTACACATCCAGAATTACGTATATAGTCCAGACCAAAATGGTAGGTCATTTTGTTTACTTCAAATACATTTTTAAATAATAGTAACAGAATATTAACAAAAATAGTTTAAGACGGATGTCTCATCTTCATCTCATCTTCATCCACTTATCCATTGTCCGGTCGCGGGGTTAGCAGCTCCAGCAGGGGACCCCAAACTTCCCTTACCCAAGCTACATTTGCCAGCTCTGACTGGGGGATCCCGAGGTGTTCCCAGGGCAGTGTCGAAATATAATCTCTCCACCTAATCCTGGGCCTACCCCGAGGTCTCCTCCCAGCTGGACGTGCCTGGAACACCTCCCTAGGGAGACGTACTGGGGGCATCCTTACCAGATGCCCGAACCACCGAAACTGGCTAATTTCAATGCAAAGGAGCAGCGGCTCTACTCCGAGTTCCTCATGGATGACTGAGCTTCTCACTCTATCTTCAAGGGAAACACCAGCCACCCTTCTGAGAAAACTAATTTAATCTGCTTGTAGCCGTGATCTAGTTCTTTCAGTCATGACCTAGCCTTCATGACCATAGGTGAGGGTAGGAACAAAAATTGACCAGTATATGGAGAGCTTTGCCTTCCAGCTCAGCTCTCTTTTCGTCACAACGGTGCGGTAAAGCGAGTGCAATACCACCCCCTCTGCACCGATTCTCCGGCCAATCTGCATCTCCATTTTTCCCTCACTCGTGAACAAGACCCCGAGATACTTGAACTCCTTGACTTGGGATAAAACCTAATTCCCTACCCAGAGGAGGCAGTCCATCGGTTTCCTGCTGAGAACCATGGCCTCAGATTTAGAGGTACTAATCCTCATCCCAATTACTTCGCACTCGACTGCGAACCGGTCCAGTGAGTGCTGGAGGTCACAGACCGATGTTGCCATCAGGACCACATCTACTGCAAAACGCAGCAATGAGATCCCCCGCCCACCGAACTGTAAACCCTCCCCACACCGACTGCGCCTCGATATCCTGTCCATAAACGTTACAAACAGGATTGGTGACAAAGCGCAGCCCTGACGGAGGCCAACCCCCACCTGGAACAAGTCTGACTTACTACCAAGAACCCGAACACAGCTCTCACTTTGGACGTACATGGATTGGATGAACTTAAGAAGGGACCTCCTCACCCCATACTCCCGCAGCACCTCCCACAGTATCTCCTGGGGGATCTGGTCATACGCCTTCTCCAGATCCACAAAGCACATGTAGACCGGATGGGAATATTCCCAGGCCCCCGCTAGGATCCTTGCAAGAGTAAAGAGCTGGTCGGTTGTTCCACGACCAGGACGGAATCCGCATTGTTCCTCTTCAATCTGAGGTTCGACTAACTGCCGAACCCTCCTTTCCAACACCTTTGAGTAGACTTTCCCAGGGAGGCTGAGTAATGTGAAATCTCTATAATTGGAACACACCCTATGGTCCCCATTTTTTAACAGGGGAACCTCCACCCCAGTTTGCCACTCCTTAGGCACTGCCCCCGACTCCCACGCAATGTTGAAGAGGCGTGTCATCCAAGACATCCCCTCCACATCCAAAGCTTTCTACCTTTCTGGACGAATCTCGTCAATCCCCGGAGCTTTGCCACTGTGTAGCAGTGATGTTTCAAACAAAAAATAAAGTCAAGGTCTATAGCCCGGAATCATTTATGAATAGCCGCGGATCTCAAATTGACCAAAAACGTATTATAAAAACTAGCCCCTGATCTATTCATCCGTACAGGAATCCCAGGGCCCGGGACAAATTTGAATGTTTAGGACCCAAACCACCGGCCAAAACATTTTATAAATAGCAATGATGTAACTGTTCATAAAACAGGTCATAAACGTTTATTGTTTAATGTTCTAGCTAGGTTGTACTAAATACCCAGATTGACTGACTAATAAATTATTATATTAAAGCCAACCAAATAAGCCCCTCGAGGCCTAGGCCCGGGATAACGTTGTCGGTTGTCCCCCCGATCGGCGTCACTGTCTTTAGCCAAACGATGAAGCTCAGTTCAACGACAGATTTCGCTGCGGTCTAATGTCTCCTATTCGAAAGTGTTTTGAAAAAGTTAGGCGTGAAATAATGATTGAGCGATATATATCTTTGAATAGTTACATGTCAATTAGGCAATGTTAATGACCCTAGGATACATAACGACATTACACATTATTTACTGGTAGTAACCGTCTGGATGAGTCATTGTCTTTCGCTGCTGCTTGCGTTAGCACTGCGTGTTAGTGAAGCCAGTATCAAGGCAACTAAAGCATTTTACAACTGGCAATAGCCATTATTGCGTCAGCGACTAGATTTTATTTTGAAACGTTTTTTTAAATTTGTATTCAACATGCTTCCTTCCCTTTACGAGTCACACTGCCTAAACAAGTGCGATGTTATTTTGTTTATGTACAACAATACGTTGCCGTAGATAAGAGCATTTGATTAATGAGGTAAGTGAACTGGGACGGATCAATTTGTACTTATTTTGTAATTATGCACGATTAAAACCAATCCATGTAACAACACATTACAGCCATGAGTGACAGGAGACGTGACAATGTCTGATTACGTCACATGACAAAGTATCTTTTGGTTTTAGTTGGATATGAATCAGTGTTCAATAGTTATCAACATGGGTTGTATCTACTCGTGCATAAAGGTAGGATATCTAATTCAAAATAAAAAATATAGTGCAATTTGGGTTGAAATGTAGCCTTCCAAACTAGTGTACACACATTAAAGGTGAAAGTGGCCTAGATGATTGAAGACATCAGGTGAATGTACATGATATTATGTAAAATAGATTATCTTTAGCCAATTCTAAAGTAGAGATATTGTGTGGGTTGGCACACCTGACTCCAGATCAGGGCTTTTCTCATCTTATTAGAGCCTCTCTGCCTTCAGGGGAGAAACAGACACATGTTTAAATGTAGGAACTTAATGTATGTCCTTTCACAACTGTCTGATCCTGCAAGCTTACATTTAAATGCTACATGGATAACAATAATGTTTACTGTATCGATAAGGTTATGGCAAATAGCTGAAGTCCCACAACGTCCCTCTTCACAGTCTTAAATGTTCACACAGTCTTAAATGTTCAACGTTTCTGCTCAACAGAAAAAGCGACCAAAGGTTGGTGTGGAGCAGCAGAAAGAGAACAGAAGGACATCATCCCTCTGTTCGCTTTCAACTGACCACTCTGAAAGGAGTGCCTCCACCTCCTCTGACCAACTCTCCTCCCTCCATCTCCTTCCCTCCCCTGCTCCACCTCCTGCTGAACATCCCTCTCTCCCTGGGTCACCTCCTGCTGAACATCCCTCTCTCCCTGGGTCACCTCCTGAGTACACCTGCTCAGTAAATACCTCTACAGGTGTGTCCCATCCTGGTTGTCCGTCTCCAAAGCCATTGGACCATCATGGAGACACCAGACCAGAGGACATAACAGTCATGTAAGTCAAACCAAGTACGGTACAGGACAGTCATACATGCTTGCCTAATCAGACTGGTTATACACTACAGTCTAAAGCGTTTAAGGTAGAGACTGTGTTCAGTGATACCTTCTCTGTTTTGGAAGACTTTAGACATGTTTCTGCCTTTTCTCCAGTCAACAGACTTTTCAGGACCACTCTAGCCCAAGGCTCCAGAGCGCGGCTGTCCGTGGCCGTATTCTTCGCAGGACCCACTCAGACACCCCACTGTTTCTGAAGAAAAAGGCCAAGAGGGACAGAGGACAATGCAGGGACCTTTTCGACTTGGAACTGCTTGGGTACACCAGATCTGGCAAAATAATATTCAACTGCTACATTTCTTTGATAAATGTCAGATATATGGTGTGGTGTCTGGCTTTCACGCCTGTCAGACTTATTAGACATTTATATATCCATTTATTATTACAATTACCTTGGACAAAAGAACATCCACTCCTGCGTGTGTCCGTGTGTACTCAGAGTTATTCCTGGCTAAGATGACTTATGAAATGTTTCCAACATAAGCCACTCAGCTGCTTGGATACTGTGTGTATCTATATGTGGGTATTGACTTGTTCTTTCCAGGCTGCCCAACATCGGCAACAGTTGCTTTCTTAATGCAACGCTGCAGTGCCTGCTGTTCCTTTCCATCTTCTGCAAGGAAATCCTCCGCCAGGAAAATCTCTGGAGGTTGTCCCCCTTCTCCAACCTGCTCAGGTAAGGGAAGGCTAAATGGAACACACAAATCTGTTATTTGTGGTCAGAACTGTAAGTTATTTTTATCGTATATAACAAGCCAAAGAACTGCTTCCAGAATAAAATATTTTGCTGATTTTGTATATTTAGTCCAGACAAATTCTCTAATGTCCTTCATCAAAGTCAAATGAATAACTTTCTCCAATGCAGTAGCACTAGTTGAAGAATATTTTTGATAGAATGTTCATATTTATTCAGCATTCTTTCAGCTGCTGATCTAGTCTTGGTCTGCTCTCTAGTTGTCTCTCAGAGGTCCACAATTCTTGCAAACCTGGCAGTGGCGCTAATGAGGCCACCAAAGTGGAAATTATGAGGAAGGTCAAGTACTCGTTGATCGAGCAAGATATTAAATACATCGGGGATAGTCAGCAGGTTAGTCTACATACCAGTTGCACCACTACTCCAGTGTACAAACTTTCTTTTGTCTTCATCTGGGGCTTATCTCTTACTTCTCATACTGTAGGATGCACATGAGTTTCTTCTCGATATGCTGTGCCAGCTGAAGGTGGAGGCCAGGGTTGTGATGGAGCTCGTTGAGGGCTACATCTGCCCAGTTTCACAGCTGGAGTTCAGGATAGCATCAGTGCTCACCTGTACCAGGTAAGGGCTCTTCCACTGGTCCTAATATATCTAGGAGTCTGCGAAAAAAAACAGACCAAACCCGTGGCACAAAAGTCCTTTTTAGAGGAAATGTTTAGCTTTATCTGTGAGTTCTGATGTGTTTTTCTTGTCTTTTCCTGCTTCTGAAGCTGCGGGAGAAAGTCATCCACCGAGGAGGAGTATAACCACCTCTCTCTTGACATCAGCCCTGATTGTACCCTGCAGGGAAGCCTGGCACTGAATTTCAAGGTCTGCAAACTGGGCAAACTGCCTCAGAATACTGTCTAATTACAAATGTGTTATCATTCACTTTTGCCATCTTTTTGTTTGTAACCCAGACATACACAGTTGACTTCAAATGTCAGGTCTGCAAAGGTGTCCAGGCCTCAAAGAGAGAGCAGTTTGTCGCACTGCCTCGGTATGTGCCATATTTCAATTTATTACAGCCTGGCAGTGGTGTATTTATTTGGCATCCTGGGATCATTGTCTGTCTGTTTATTTCTCTCCGTTTCTGAGTAGTGTGCTGATCCTGCACGTAAAGAGGTTTGGTGGACCTTCGGGTCTGGATAAGCTGGAGAAGCCTGTTGTGATTCCTCCAAATCTGACACTCTCCACGCTCTGTGAGGACACAGTGCCTCTCCTGCAACGTGTCATACCAGAGGAACAGGCCTTCACCAACCAGACCATCAGCCCTCCTGGACTGGCCAAAGAATGCGTCCTCAGCCCTTTTGGAGATCACAAAGTCTGGACCCTCTGCCGTTCAGGTGGGTTAACTTTACACAAAACATCCACTTGCAAAACTGTGTCAGAGAACCTGAAATTTATATTTTTCAGACCAAAGGTCTCAATGAGAAATTTAGTTACCACATCTTTACAGCTGTTTTCATGTAAATTATTACCCCTCAGATTCAAATGACCAGGAGGCAGGGAAAGTTCAGCTGACAGACCATGTGGTGAGAACAGAGAGAGACAGAAACGAAATACGAGAGACATAGATTGATTAGAGAGAAAGACAGACAGACAGACATAAACACAGCGTTGTGGGCTATAGTGATGTAGTGTAACTTTACACAGAAGGAGGTTAATGGGACATTGAGTATTATCAGATAAATCAGATAAGAATCTCATGTGTTTTCTCTTGTCATCAGGAGCAGCCTGTGAAGCCTTCCGGCTTCTACCAGCTGACAGGCATAGTCTCTCATTTAGGAAGCAGCGTGATGTCCGGTAAATAAATACCCTAAACACAACAGGCAGGGAGACAGTACACATGACACGCAACAAACTCCATTACCCACAACAGCCTGACCCTAGACCTTTAGTCTGTCTCCATTGTACCACAGGCCACTACGTTAGTGATGTCCTGGATGCCAGTGGAAAATGGCTCTGCTGCAATGACAGCAAGGTGTCCGTGTCACGTGAAGCCACTGTGCTGAAGTCCAGAGCCAAGACCGCTTACCTCCTCTTCTACATGTACAGGTACTTCTTTATTATTGTTGTCTATTTTCATTGTTATTGACTTGCAATAAAAACGCAACAGAGCTGTTTATATTACAGCCTTATTGCATAGTTTTTGGTCTGGTCTTGTATGCAAGGTTGCCAGAACGTTGACAGTATATCGCGAAACCTGCGTACTCCAACAAAACCCTGCCATATTTTCTATACAACCCTATCTGCAAATTGACCTGCTCTTTTGGTCACATTAGCCGCCAGTATTTTGCTGGTAATTATTGTAGGTTGCTGTAAGATATATTTTACAAGTTGTCTTTTTCACCCTTCAGGGCAGGGAAGCAGGAGGCCCCAGCTCAAAGGACCTAATGGGGCCCACCATCAACTGTCTATGCATCAAGGCCCAGCTTCATGAAATGTTCCCATGTACAGTGGCTTGAAAACGGATGCTCTCACTACTTCCAATAAATGCCAGCATCACAACCTTCCAGCCAATCCGCAACAAGGTTAGCAGAGACCCCAGTCCAGACTCAATGGACACATCAGAGGCCCAGCCTCACAACATCAGTCCAGTCTCAATGGACACATCAGTGGCCCAGCCTCACAACCCCACACCAGGCTCAGTAGAGACAGCAGTGGCCCAGCCTCACAACCCCAGTCCAGGCTCAATAGAGACATTAGTGGCCCAGCCTCACAACCCCAGACCAGCCTCAATGGACACATCAGAGGCCCAGTCTCACAACCTCAGTCCAGGTTCAATAGAGACAGCAGTGGCCCAGCCTCACAACCCCAGTCCAGCCTCAATAAGGAGGGACGTGGCAGCAGAAACCCCAAGAGCCCTTGGAATTGGGATGATTTAACTGAACCAAGAGCTGAGAGCTGGGTCTCAAGGGGGACAAGTGTGGGGGTTCCTGAAGTCTGTTTGTGGTCTGTTAAGTTCTTGGTTATTTTGACTACCAACAGGTCAACTTCATGGACATACTGCCATCAGTGATGAGGTTAACCCGTGGTGTCATCTCTGCAAACTAAAATAACTGGGGATGTTTTTCCAAACACAATAAAAGAAAACTGCCCTGAATCTCCAGAAGGTGGAGGAAGACACGGTACATCACTTAAAACCTAATGACATTGAAAATTGCCATTCAATTGCCCTGAGGAAGACTGAAAAGAAAACTGTAAACATTTTAATTGTGTTCTGTGCAGAAACTTAAAATAATAACTATGTTGACAGAAAATTGTAAGCGGTTACCCAAAACAATTTGTTCAGTGGGACATTTGATTTTGTACAATATATGTAGTGAAAGGACTGTCATATGAGGCAACACACACAATGTACATAATTGTGTATACTCTTTAATGCACACATGGCATATTTAAAATAACAAGGGCAGATTTTACAAACGTCTCTCTTCAGGCAGTACCATCTGCAATAAAACATGTTTACATAAGACACTGTCTAATGGGCAAGCCGAAACAGTGCAAAACATCTATGAGGCTTTGCAAAATAAAATTTGGGGAAATCATTCCCACAACTACCAAGCAAATATGTACACATACATTTTACATCAATGGCATGTATAGATATTCTATAACAACCAGGGAACCTTACCAGGCAACAACTCATCACATTAAATGACATAAGGCTGCATTAGAATAATATTTGGTAAGCTGGACTGCCCAAAGATAAGATTAGGTCTAATTATATTGGCCAATAAAAGCTCGCAGCAAGGCGTCAATGCAGTTACTTTCTATAAAAAACACTTCCCTTAAAACCAGTGATTAACGGTAACTGTATCGTACTGTATGTCATCAAGGAATAATTAACCCAGCAAGATATACAACATTAAACATGGTTGTTTTATACCATATTCATAAAACAATCATAAAATAAATGTGCAGTCACTTTGATACACCATTCAATCAACCATCCAATCACCCAAAGCACATAATCATTATGTAAATAGATTTCTATATATACGTCCATCGATCTATCTTAATCTCAATCTTGGTCAGTGTTTTCATGGAATCAACTTAAAAATTGTTGGTGCATTCTGCAGAAGATTTGAGTATACTGTCTCTGTACAACAGACACCCACACTAGGGTCCAGCACCAAACAATTAAAATCACAAGTAATTACTGACTGAATTGTAAAAAAAAAAAAAAAATTTATAGTCACAAATAATTAGATTTGTACGTTGTAGCCATTTAGCCAATCTGGCATCTTTTGCAGATGCATCATGAACAATTAAGGTTTAGAGCACAATGACAGATTTCCCCCCAACTGCATACAAATTTGACACAGAAGCCTCTGCTTACTACATATTATACTGTAGTTCTCTACCATAAAGATAGCATGGAATATAATTATCTATAAGGCATTGTGTTTTAATTGCACTCAGGTATGTAAAACAGAACTACATTAAACCTGGAAACTAACACCCATGTGACAAGTGAAATAGCAAACATGTATGTTATACATCTATTAAGGGTAAAACAAATGGGCCAGACCCATTTTACGGGGTCACATATTCACCTGTCATTTATAGAATCAGGTGTTTTTGGAGTTCAAAGCCCCTGTCATCCTCTCATTTCAAGTATTCCCTGATGATCTACATCACATTATATTGGGTTTTAGATTTTTTTTTTCATCTTGGATTAAGTCAAGTAAGTTAACATACAAAATAAAATGTTAATAAAAGCCATTAGTGAACTGAAGCACCGTTGGTCTAAGACACTTCGCTGGAATGACACAGTGTTTCCTTACTTCGGTAACACAACCCTAATCCTTCACCCCACCCTGTTCCACCACTAGAACCCCATGTGAATGTAAAGAACACAGTAAGTATAAACAGTACATCCACAACAGGACCCTTTGAATCCTGGGCCAAGTGCACTCAACCCAATATCATTTCCATTTATCGTGGCTGCATTTCATTCCAAATACCAAAGTAAACTAAGGCAGGGAACAGAACACCTGTGTGGAATGAAATGCACCCAGTCATGCAGGAGGTAGCTGGTCATGGAGAACCCACAGAACGGGCAGAAGGATCCACGCCGTGGTTGTAAAGCCAGAGAGCCAGCCCCACCATCTCGACTGCCCTCCACTCCCCACCAGTCATCACGCCACCTAGGTCTCATTCGGTCTTCCATACTTTGTTGAGGACCTTCACCACCTCCTCATAAATGATGAAGACGATGGCCACGTCCATACACACCCTGCCCAGCCGGGGGACTGTACCCTTATAAAAACTGGGGGCAAGGGGAGAGGTTGAAGGGCAAGCAGAGAGTCAATGCTATGATCTGCCTGTTAAAAACAGAGCCAAATGAGATGGGTTACATAGAGCTGGCAGGGATAAAAACACTTACGCTTTAGGTCCCTCGTGCTTCATGATCTTCACAGCACAGTCCAGAGTACTTTTATACTTCTGAGCTTCCAGACCCTGGCAGTGGAGATGGACACGGTTCAATTAACAAAATAGTACAATACACACACACATACACACACACGCGTAAATTCACAAAGTACACATAAAGCAGAAACTCTCTGAATGCCACCAGTTCAATAATCACGGCGGTGGGTACCTGCATCCTGGTTTTGATGACATCTAGAGGAGTGTTTCCAAACACACTGACAGCTCCAGCAATAGCCCCGAAGGCACCAGTGACCAAAGGGTTGATGGACTTGTTTGGGTTATCACCTAAGGAGCGGACAGTCAGACTCAATCCACATACACAGGCGAACAACACAAATACAGTGTGTCAGGTGCCCACACACACAGACCGGTCAGATGGTCCCACAAACCTTTGTACCAGTTCCGGAGGGAGGTCATGACGTAAAAGCGGATGGCCTGGTTGGATCCCTGTTTCAGTACCGTGGCTGTCAGACCTTGGTAAGTCCCCCTCAGACCTAAAAGAAACAATGCTGTAACACTGACACACAGCCAATAAAAACAGCTAAAAAATATCGTAACCTCCCATAACCAGAATATAACTGATTCAACAGTTTTAGTAAGAGACCAGAACACGTGACTGTCCAGCAGATGGCAGCAACTACACTCTGTAGACATCCTCTGTGACTTTCCCCGCTCTCCACTTCCTGTGTTTACAACGCTCTCTTCTTCCTGAGTCTCTACAACGCTCTCCTCTTCCTGAGTCTCTACAACACTCTCCTCTTCCTGAGTCTCCACGCCCTGCTCTCCTCTTCCTGAGTCTCTAAACAAATCTCCTCGTCCTGAGTCTCTAAACTAATCTCCTCGTCCTGAGTCTCTACGCTACTCTGCTCTTCCTGAGTCTCTACGCCACTCTGCTCTTCCTGAGTCACTAAACTAATCTCCTCGTCCTGAGTCTCTACGCCACTCTGCGCTTCTTGAGTCTCTACGCCACTCTGCTCTTCCTGAGTCTCTACACCACTCTGCTCTTCCTGAGTCTCTACGCCACTCTGCTCTTCCTGAGTCTCTACGCCACTCTGCTCTTCCTGAGTCTCTACGCCACTCTGCTCTTCCTGAGTCTCTACGCCACTCTGCTCTTCCTGAGTCTCTACGCCACTCTGCTCTTCCTGAGTCTCTACACCACTCTGCTCTTCCTGAGTCTCTACACCACTCTGCTCTTCCTGTAGTTGAATTGTGGAAAACACACAGTGTCCATCAGTCCCCTTCTTACCTTCGGTTCTAACGATCTCCCTCACCCCGTGAAAAAATCCCCGATACTTCGGCTTTGCCGATGACTGGTCGTGGATGAACTTCACCTGAAATGACACAATCAAATGATGTCACGGTGACGAAGGTAACGGCGTGAGGACCAGCGATGTCACACACCAACACATTAAAATGTCTTAAGATCTGCTTAAGGATTTTAAGAGAAAGCCACCTTGACCGTCTCCATTGGGCAGACCACCACCACAGCCTCAGCCACCCCGGCCCCGAGACCACAGAGCAGGCCTCGCGTACTGTCCAACTTCCCACTCTCATCGCGCATCTTATTACTGAGGAACTCAAACACACCAAACCTGATGGAAGAAAAGATGGAGGTAATCAGGGATGCGTTCAAAATAAACAGCGACCAATAGGCGGCATGGTGTGTGTTTACCTGACTGCTGCTTTGGGTATGGAACCGTACAGCAGTGAGCTGAGCCCTCTGTAAAGACCCCTGACCCCATGACCATCCACAGTCTGCTTCACACAGTCCACTACAGGGAAGAGAGACAATCAGGCGGAGAAACGACACATACATCACAGTCAAGTGCTCATATGTAAAGCCACTTTGGGTGGTTTTCTATTAACATATTTTCTGGAGTTAAAAATAAAGGGGGAGATGGTCAAGGGGAAGAACATTCAGAGACAGAATGGGGATATGGTGGTGACACATGGGACTTATGCAGGGGAATGTTAGCATTGCACTGGTGGTAGTTTAACCAAAAAGCTGTGCATTTTATGGAAATTGTTTCTCACAATCTGCTGCAGTTAAATGGGATCTATCTAAAATGTATAGCAACCATAAACTGGGTCACACAAGGTTTGATGAGGGGATGTGATGCAAATGTACAATGCTGGTGCAACGCTTTGAGTGTGATGGATTCAACAAATGCCACAGAATCATGGTACTGGCATGATCTTTTTGAGCCATATTCTGAGTGTCTATAATTGGCTTTGTTGAGCTCCACAAAGAGTCATAGATACTTTCGGATGAGTTGGACATGATACAGGAAATGTGCAGGTACCAGGAATAAGTTGTGATCAGTGCCTCAAATGCTAAACGGACATCATTCAGAAATGACTGCTGTCATGCACAGTGTCCACATACTTACAGAATAAAGACCCCGATGCATTCTTTCATTATGTGGTTTGAACTATCCCTTTAACAGTCCCTGAGCGTCAAATACGGCCTGACAAACATGTTGTTTCAGAGAGACTCCAGGGCAAAGTCTACAGACTCTGACAGCAGATAACAATGCTATGCTGAACACACACACACACCCCTAAAGGGTTTCATTAATCTGCCACAGGTTATCTAGGTTGCAATGAGTGGGCTGTTATAGATATGACGGGTAACAATGCAGCAATTAATGACAAGTAAATCCCCCCTGTTTTTGAGCCACTGCTGAAACAATTACCCACCAATGCCTTTATATCTGGGAGGGTTGGCCTTCTCATCCAGTTGTAGCTGAGTCTTCACATACTCTGTTGGGAATGTAATACAGATCTCTATTCCTCCAGCAATACCACCTAGAGACAGACAGAGAGAGAAAGACAGTTCTGATTAGGCTGATCTCTATAGGCTAGGCGATCTGACTCTCGATCTGGAAGTTTTCAGTTAAAGGTACATAGGTCTTCCATGCTGGTCGAATGGATATCAGAATTTTATGTTTATTGATTCTACAAACAAATATGTTGACAGAACTTAATTTGAAAAACACTCAAATGCCTCATTGAGCTGTCAATTACTGAACGATTTTGAATTATCAACATGTAAGTAGTAACCTCCTGGTTCCACCTTAAAAAGTCCAAGCTACACATCTGCAGTTGAACAGCAAACAGAAAGAATGGATCTGATTGGCTGAGCAGAAACTGATTCTGCCCATAGAAAACTCCCCTGGGTGGGACTCCACTGACACAGAAAAAGAGGTACATGCCCGCGCACGCACACACACACACACACACACACACACACACACACACACACACACACACACACACACACACACACAGCTATAGCTATACAAATTAACACACACGTTGACTGTCTTACTAACAGTAATCCATTGAAAATGTACAGATTATTCCAAGTAA
>JACXGJ010002441.1:0-42500 GCA_016801105.1 Esox niger | reverse complement strand
GATTAGAACCAGTGACTTGACCACTAGGTTACCTTACTGCCCCAGTTCCTATTCTGTGGTCAACGTCTTAAACATATGATATGAGAAAGGCTAACCTCTGTGAAAAGAGACTTGTAGGTGAAAAAGACAACCAGTAGGTCCAGTCTGACTACAGACATGTTAATCTTCTTTGGGCTGCCTGCTTTGCTGACTTGTCTTTAATAAGCCATCTTGAATATGAGTTGACTTTTGAAATGACCTACAACTCTCATGTTGATAAAGAAGGGCCTGCAGATACAGATAAGGAAAAAGCCTTTAAGTACAATTTGATCTGGGTAGATGAGGGCATGTCATAATAATGCTCAATGATATTGCCAGGTTCACTGGGTCTCAGAGTGCTTTGCGTTCTAATGAGCAACCAGGGGAAAAAGGTGCCCTGAAAAGTGAAAATTTAAGAAAGAGGCCTTCTGAATGTGTCCCTGGTCTGGTCTAAACTGGTCTGGTGACAAGGCGTTGTACTCCCACTGCACACGTGCTGTGTGTGAAACTGTGTGTCTGTGCAGGAGTGCAAGCGTACAGCGTGTGCAGAGTGTTTGAGCAGAGGGAGTGTGCTCTCTGAACCCCAGAAGTGTGTGGACTTTCTGCCGTGTCATCATGGCTCAAGGATTCAGACACGCGGCACTCTGCTTCGCCGCATTCACTGCAGGCTCCAGTCCCGTGTCAATCCTTCACACGGTTGAGAATATCTCGTTGGTTGTTTAAAGACGTCTCCCTATAATCTCCTTTCCTTCATCTGGTTTGATTGTGAAAGCACTTCCTGGTAGTCATCATATTGCACTCGTCTGTGGTGTGACTTAAAATGAGTGGGCTCCAGCGATTCACATTTTACTGCCGTTAAATTTCAATGATGGACTAATAAACCTGAAAAACAGGTTTGAAAATGCACTTGAGAACTGAGAGACATACAATTTTTCTATTACCTGAAGATAGTGCTGGTGATTTTTGGTAATAAACATCAGTGTTCCATAGGTACTGCAGCAAGAAACAACATACTGAAGTACTTCAGGCACACACGCTAATATGTTCATTCATGAAGTAGCACATCGTCCAAACTAGTAGTACAACCGCAATCAGGCGTTCATTTCTTTAAGCAGATGCACGTTACAGAAATGTTTCCATCCAATGACCTTCCTCATCAGAGGGCATGCAAACCTTGACCAACCTTACTATGACTACAAATGAATAAACATAGGCCATAGCCAGGGTTATCCTGAGATAGGGATGGATCAACCAACCATGCTTTTACAAAATGTTCCATAACATACCCATTTTGACTGATTTGGTAACTCTAACACAACTTACACTGTGCCCCACTTAGCCCATGTCCTGTGAGAAGAGTCAGCAAAACTCCCATTCATAAGCCATGTTAAACACGCTCTGCTGGCCTGAGGGAGGGGCTTTTAGTAGGATCATGGGGTCAGTAGTTATCACTAAAAAGGACCATGACACATTTAATAAACTCCATATACCCTGGAACCGATGACCAGAGCGGAGAATGTTTCCTACATTAAACCAGACCGTTGCTTAGGCCTACTCACACACACAGAAAGACGTGAGTGTGCGTGCACATACACACAGTCTTTGAAGCCAAGGCTTGAAGAGCAAACTGCCAGAAGTTCATGGTGAAAAGTGCACTTTAAATGTTATTAGGAACAGTGTGAATACAATTGCTTTAGCGATACTGCTAAAGCAATTTGTTTGCCAAACTCTTTTAATACGGTCTTGTATTCTTAAAGTCTATAATTATGATTTTGCTACTCACACACCAGGCAGGAAGCAAAGTGATGCCAAACATCAGGTTCCACAGTGCATGAATACAGGACATTGCCCCTGAACTCAGTGTGACTAGTTACTTATTTGTGACCACATACCTCTCCTCCTCTCCCATCCTCCCTCCCATATCAGTCACAAAAACAAAGTGGTGGGATGGTACACAACATATCTTATTTCAAAGCACATCAGATATTTGCCCACAGGCAGTTTAAGAGGCAGACTTAACACCCTGTCAAAAACAGAGAAGGGCAATATTTGTTAAATGTATATGAAATATGTATTCAGACTGTTTTTGAATTTGTAATTTGTATAGCTCCAACCTGAAATGCAATCCAATGCATTTTGCTTTTATATACTTTAGAGGGATTTATCATGCATTTAAAAAGCGTTATCAATAATGGCAAACTGACAGCGCCCAGGGGTCCCACAGAGGGCAGCTCTGTGTGATGTCAGCCGCCTGCAAGCTCAATTGAAGAGAATGCGCTCTCCTCCATGCGTGTATGTACTGGCAGAACATTCCCAGTTGAATGAACAATGTGATTAGAAGCTAAAAAGCTTTGTGAGATGTAACCTGTAGGACATGAGGAATCTACCAAAATGATTCGGAGAGTTGAATGAAGCAAGGCCAAAATCGCAAAATAAATATAATAAAATTGGCAAGTGGAGAAAATATATGGCCTCATTTGTGGAGTGAGCTCAGTAATATAATGATACCCAGAATGCATTGGTCACACTGGTTTAAACAAAGTAGCTTTTTGGTAATTCACTGTCCAGTGACTGTCAATAAATCATAGCAATTTACTAAATCAGATAAACAAGCATATATAAAATATTTATTACATGTTTATAGGAATAAATTGTTTAGAAGAATGTTCGTGAAGCTGCAGTCGAACTTATTTTGAAAGTTAAAATATAATTCGGTTTGTGATCCTTTGTTAGTCCCTAACATCTCAATGACATTTAGTTAATGAACAAATGAACAATCAGTCTAAATCTGAATAAATCAATGAACTCTCAACTCACTACATCAGAATGCTGACTTTACCCACCCATCACAAGCATAGGTGTGTAAAATGACATTTTGCTCCCAATGTAACAGACAGACAATACAAAAGTAAACAACAAAACATGTATTCTTCATTGTTAATGACAATAATTTAAAGTTTTAGATTATTGTCAGCGCTAGAATGAACATGATTTGAAATGTGACACAACGTATCAGCAGCCTCCTCAACGATAGATGACTTGAACGTATGCTTACCTGCCAGAATGGCCTTGCCAGGGTGGGTGAGTTTAGCTTTTCCTGCTGGTGCAGCGGCTGCTAGACAGTGGGGTCTGTGGAATGGACTTACAAAAGTAGGATTCCCGGACATTTTGGCAACAATCACGCACCAAAACTATGTAAAACTTGTTCAGTTGTACGAACGCACGTTATCAATCCGGGCCGTCAACCTCCTTACACCCCAGCGCTTTGTGCACGAACAGATGTGCGCACACGTACAAACGCGGTGTTGATCATTGGACTCAGTACAGCTTATGTTGCATCTGTACTTTTGACAGGCGAAGTTTCCTCACTCATCCGTCCATAGTGTGTCGGCCCATAGTGGGCCGTATTTTCCGGGCGGGGCGCGGGGTTTTCATCCTTCCACGTAAAAGCGCCATATTTTTCACAAACAAAGTACTTTTAAGGTGGAACGGGAAATCCAATAACCAAATTCACAATTGAATGTGTAGTTCATAGCAATCAGCCAGACAATCAAAAACTGTAGAAATAACTGTAGTGTCTTAAAAAAAGATCACGTATACAGTGGTTCCCTACGAAAACCTCAACTGCTGTATTGTACTCAGCTATTAATCTGTTTTAGAAGTGCAATATAACTGCAGTAGGCTATTAAATACCCCCCCAAAAAATCGAACAAAAAAGGAATAGTCAGATACAAGTATCCTTACAAATATTTTACTAAGCCAGAGGTCTTACACAAACATAATATTTATTAATATTAATACTACATTTTAATACTAAGCATGTGCGAAGTTACTGGACTATTTTGTTTTTCATTTTAGTAAACGTAATGCCGTTTTGCTTGGTAATTCATATAATTGAAAAAAAAATGGTTTTGAATCAGACTATGTACATTTATGAATAAAATATTTACCTAGAAGTATTCAAAATTGAATCATGTATATCACATATTTGTCCATATTAACATATGTAAAATAAATCATTACATCAAACCCAATCAGGTGCACCCGATATACAGTTTTCTTTGTAAGAAGGTTCCGTACTTAATTCCAAAATCCTACTCCAGATGCAGGTACATTTGCGAAATATATTCTCCTTCTCCATTTCACAGAAACCATATATTTAGTCAATATTTAGCTTGAATCATTCTAAAAAGTTTTTGATTGTCATGTAAATATCACTACCATGTAAATGTTTGGGGTCCCTTAGAAATGTCCTTGTTCTCAAAAGAAAAGAAAATGTTATTCTGTTAAAATAACATAAAAGTTATTAGAAATACTGTGTAGACATTGTTAATGTTGTAAATTACTATTGTACCTGGAAATGGCTGGGTTTCAGTGGAATATCTGCAGATACACAAAAGCCAATTAACTTGTATTCCAACGACACCTTGTGTTTGTTAATCCAAGTTTTTCATTTTAAACTGTTTAATTGATCATTAAAAAACACTTTTGCAATTACGTCAGCACAGCTGAAAATTAAAGAAGCAATAAAACTTGCCTTTAGACTCGTTCAGTATCCAGAGCATCAGCAATTGTAGGTTCAATTGAAGGCTCAAAATGTCCAAAAACAAAGAACACATCAGTCTATTCTTGTAAAAATTAAACCGCTATCCCATTCAAGAAATTGCTAAGAGACTGAGGATCTCATACATGTATGTGTACTACGTCCTTCACAGGACAGCGCAAACTGTCTCTAACCAGAATAGAAAGAGGAGTAGGAGGCCCTGGTGCACAACTGAGCATGAGGACAAATACATTAGAGTGTTTAGTTTGAGAAAAAGATGCTACACAGGTCCTCAACTGGCAGCTTAATTAAATAGTTCCAACAAACACCAGTATAAACAGTGAAGAGGAAACTCCGGGATGCTGGCCTTCTGAGCAGACATGAAAGAAAGCCATATTTCAGACTGGCCATTAATAAGAAAATATTAAGATGGGCAAAAGAACATAGACACTGGACAGATGACGATTTGGAAAAAAGTAGACAGAAATGTACATTTGAGGTGTTTGGATTGCAAAGAAGAACATTTGTCAGATGCAGACCAAATGGAAAGATGCTGTAGGAGTGTTGATGCCATCTGTCAAGCATGGTGGAGGCAATGTGATGGTCTGGGGATGATTTGGTGGTGGTAAAGAGGAGTATTGTGGGTAAAAGGGATTTTGAAGAAGGAAGGCTGTCATTCTATTTTGCAACAACATGACATACCCTGTAGGAGGAAATTGGCTCCAATCAAGCACGTGCTTGATTGGAGCCAATTTCCTCCTACAACAGGACAATGACGTAAAGCACAGCTCCAAACAATACAAGAACTACACTGCTCAAAAACCATAACACAGTATAACACCAAGTCAATTAAACCTCAGGGATATCAATCTGTCTGTATCAATCTGAATCAATGTCACCTGTTTTGGCACCAATGAAAGTGACAACAGGTGCACTGGAGAGGCAACAGCAAGACAACCCAGAAAAGGGGAGGGATTTTGCAGGTGATGGCTACAGACAATTGCTCTGTCCTCATCCTTTCTGACTGATTCTTTTTTATTTTTCTGTTTTTCTAGTGTCCTTCTCACTACTGATAGCATGATGCGGTACCTGCAGCCCATTCAAGTTGCACAGGCAGTCTGGCTTCTCCAGGATGGTACATCCATATGTGCCTTCGCAAGACGGTTTATTGTGTCTGCCAGCACAGTCGCATGAGCATGGAGGTGATACCAGGAGACGGGCCGTTACACAAGAAGAGCTGGACAGGGCCGTAGAAGGACATCCAGGCACGTCCAGATGGGAGGGTTTTTGCTCAACTTGTACTTGATTGATTTATTAGGTCACTCATTGGTTAGTTTCTACCCTCACCTGGTTGTTTAGGTCTGAACTGGGAACCAATTTATAGGAAAACCCATAAACCTGCAGACACTCAATTTGACACCCCTGCTCTAGAGGGACCTGTGCTCACAGCCCAGCACCATATAGCTTGAACCATAGCGCAGACTACAATTTGGATAATCAATTTCTAATCAATTCTTTATGTTGCTAGAACTGAGGCCTTTTGGATTTTTACAATTGCTTAAGAGCGTCACAGAAGCATTGCTGCACCCTTGACTTATTGTCTTAACTGAAGCCATTCAACAATTGTGGAATAGTCGTGTAGCACTAGAGAGACTAAAGGCTACGACTGCTACTAAGCTGCATGAATAAAACAGTTAAACAAACATTTTAATTCTGCTTTCCCACATAGTAAAACCAAAGAGCCAGTCCAAGCCCGCGGCATAACCAAAGAGCCAGTCCAAGCCCGCTACATTTTAAGATTCAGGATGACTTGAAAACGTAATTGGATCACAAAGATTTGTAGAAACTTGCGTTAATCTGCATGCCATTTAGGCACTCGCCCATTTCAATTGCGCATGCTCCTTGCGTATCCTTCAACGTGCCCTGTCTTGACAGCAGATGCTAGCTTGCGGTTTGAGAGCGCTAACCCATGATAGCTTTGACGGGGTGAAGATACTAGAACAGCGCTCAGATCGTATACACCGCTTTCCTCGCTTCACGGCATAAAATTGGTATGAACAATTTACTGCTGATGTAGTCGTGCATGTTTATTTCCTATAATTCTTTTAACTCCATGGATACATCGTACACTTGTCATTTCATTAACTAGTGTTCGTCCAAGGTTAGCTACTGCACCAGATGGGCAGTTAGCTTATTCTCGCTAACCCGCTACATGGGCCTATTATTACACTCCATCTCAGTTGAAGCCAGCAATAGTGGCTAGCAATCTAAGGAACGTTAGTTATCTGGCAGTTCTGCCGGGCTGGATGTCAGTGGCTAGCAGTTATGTAGTATCTGCGGTTGTCAAACGTCTCCTTGCTGGGGACCCTGATCGTCTCAATTCTTTTGTTGTAGTCCTGAACTAGTTCACCTAAAGCGACCAGTAAAAGCAAGGGTTTTATAATTAGTAGATAATTTGATTATGGTGTGCTACTAGCTTAGTTTGGGATTCATGAGATTCGGCTGGGAGTAGGTCCCCGGCCCAGGAGAGGATTGAGACTCCCCACAAATGTTACATAATGTTGTCGTACTGTCTAATCCCAAATATATGTGTGATTGCAACTCACAAAATAAACAACTTTACCTTATAATGGCTTCATTTAATAATTTTAAAAACATTTCAGTATGAGACACTTATCACAGAAATAGGGTTGTGTGGGCGTGTACACTTTTTTCTTCAAAATTTACGTTAGCCACGGCTAGTTTACTTAGCCGGCAAGTAAATTGGGTAAACTAACTCGTCACTAAACTGCATAATGTATCCAATGTCGTAGGATGACGAATATTTGCTGCCTTCTGTTATTAATATTTTTTACTTACATTTTAACTACTTTGTTATTTAACCGTACTGATTTCAACCAACCCAACGCATCCTATAGTTGTAACGACGTCGTTAGCTATCTGTTAACGTTAGCTAGCTAACTATTTACCTATCTAGCTAGCTAACCTAGCTAGTAACGTCCCTAAAATATTCCGCTATGAAAAGTAACAGTAAACCCAGACTATAAAGATATTACTTTGTGCCCTATGATGTCGCTTTCACCTTCAATGTTGAATACAGTAATTTGGGGTTAGATATGTTAGCGAGCTTGCTTACGTATATTTTTCGTATTTAATCAACGTATGTTTTTGTTACTAAGGTGGTATGTAAAGGTTACAAATGGAAGTGGCTAGTTTGGCTCATAATTATGTTGTAGTGATTCCTAAAAATGTTTTTGCAATATGTGTGTGTTTTACAAGACCTAGTTTACAAATACTGCATCCATTTTTTGAAGCTACTGAGCTTGTCCCCAGTCAGGAAAATGCACTTCAAATTTGACGTCAATATATAGTAATGAGATGACAGGTATGAAAACGTGTCTAGTTGGAGGATGAAAACGTGTCTAGTGATGTGAAGCATCCCAATGCTTCTAGGTCAAACAACTAACTAATTCAGAGCCCCAGCTTTGTGCACAAAGTGTCCTTTGGCCTGCTTTGAGTGGGATGGTTTTATAGGCCCAATTAGCTGCCCAGCTAGCATCCTGGCCGAGAGAAACAACATGTTCTCTAGCTTAGCTCACTCACTGGGATACTAGTCACATGACCTAGCTACCTAGCCTCCCAGCAATGCCGGTTGCCAAGGATACATGAAGGTGCATCTGTTCCACAACGATGAACCATTAGGGAAAAGGTGTCTGCCTGCTGCAGGAAAGACTCTGGCACATCAATCGTGCCGGAATCCTGTCAGCTGTTTGCAAGATTCAACAAAATCACACTTTTAAAAGGCATCTGATCTATATGAAATATACGAGTCAAGCATTGCAACAGAGAACAGGTCTGCATATGTTTACTGTCCTGCCTTCGCTGATCCTCCAGGTGCGATGTCTGTCCCTCCGTCATACTCAGACCTTGGCAAGGCTGCCAAGGACATCTTCAGCAAGGGTTATGGTAAGTTAATAGTGAAACTTTTGTACACCTGTCAAGATGTCACTTTACAAACGAGTCGGGAGTTTGCTGAAGCAGAAAAGAGCAGATCAGGTTATGGTCTGAACTCCCTGAGATCAGGCATTGGGAGTTACATTTCACTCATCTGATTGTTGTGGGTTGTTAGAAAATAGATTTTTTTTTTACATTAAGGCGTCATTAACAAATTGTCATTCTTTCTAACAAGTCTTAAACTGTGTCACTACCATGTATGTTTTACGACTGTGAGTCTCCCTCCAGGCTTCGGTGTTGTAAAGCTGGACCTGAAAACCAAGTCCCAGAGCGGAGTGGTGAGTCTGCTTTTTTTGTCCTTTCACCCCTCTATGTCCCTCTCACCTCTGTCCCAGTTACTCTGGCTTGGTGGCACATATTTCTCACGCTCACTCTTCCAGTCTTCTTCTACATTTCTGAGCTCTTAGGATTCACAGGTTGCTATGTGATGCCGCTGGCTTTGCTTGGCTCTATGCTTCAGGATAGAGGTGTATGACAGGCCAGCGTGTGTGGTACCACGTGTGTAAGACTGCGTGTGGGGGCCTGTCTGTCTCTATCTCCCTGTCCTAACCCCTGCTTTGTCCCACTGCCTCCCTGCCGCCTCATGGACCACTTCCTATTGTAGATGGTAAGATTCTTTATCCCACAGTGCACTGGTGACTGTTTGTACAGCATGATATGTGATGTGTGCCGGAAGATGCAGAGACCCTGGTGTGTTTTTCCCCACAGTACTGGTGGCCAGTTTGTCTTGTTGCTGTAGTGATTTTGATTGACTGGATGTCTCTGAACCATCCATTATCAGTTCATTTCACATCTGTTTCTTTGTCCAAATGGATTCAGTGTTGGGTGTCAGTGATAAACATTTTGTTCTTTTTTTTTTTGTCTCTTGAACTAATTTCATTTTGTCCTCCATTTATTTGTTTGGCACCACACTGCCAGTGTTTCAGTCCACCTGTTTAATACATATTTTTTCTGTTTATCTTGCTGCCATTAAATCAGTCCTCCTCACATTATTAATCTTTGTTTTCATCCTCCTGTTTTCTTTTCCTCAGTTCCTTCATCATCTACTGCAGTCGCCACAAAACTGTCTCTTCAATACAAATTGTCTTTCACTCCATCCATTCTGTTCAAACTCCTTGACCCCCTAACTCTCTCTCTTCCACACCATCATCCTTTGCCTGCCTTTCTCAGAATCTCTTTTTTTCCTCTCCCCCTCAGGAGTTTAACACATCAGGTTCCAGTAACACTGACACGGGGAAGGCGTCTGGTAATCTGGAGACCAAGTACAAGATGAAAGAGCTGGGCTTGAGCTTCAACCAGAAGTGGAACACCGACAACACCCTGTCTACAGAGGTGACTGTGGAGGACCAGCTGGCTCAGGGCCTGAAAGTTGCTCTGGATACATCCTTTGTACCAAACACAGGGTAAAACAGGCATCATATTTGGTCTATTTAGAAGACACACTGATACCCAGGCTGCTAACAGTAGTGAATGCATACTGTTTCATACTTCAATAATTGTTCTTTTCACATTGCTGGCTTAGGGTTTTGATCTGGAAATGTTTCTGTTACTACAGATTCTCTGATCACTAGGCTGTTTTCTGCCCCACTCTGGTTTTTATCATTGTAATTAACCTGCCTCCTCTCCATTTGTTATTGTCAGCAAGAAGAGTGGCAAGCTGAAGACCGGCTACAAGTGTGATTTCCTCAACGTGGGCTGTGACGTTGACTTTGAGGGACCAATCATCCACGCATCAGCCGTGGTGGGCTATGAGGGTTGGCTGGCCGGTTACCAGATGGCGTTCGATACAGCCAAGTCTAAACTGGCACAGAATAACTTTGCCCTGGGCTACAAGGCTGGAGACTTCCAGCTCCACACCAACGTGTGAGTATCTCAGTGCAGTGAGTCATTTCTGGAAAATAATTTAACCTCACTTGTGGAAGGAACTTGGCATTTAGATTGGGATCACAAATATGTCTCTGCTAGAGCTTCATTTCAATAATGCATTGTTCAAGTCCACTGTGATCTAACAGTAACATTTGCATCATGAGAAGGTAATTTGCATAATTTTACTAAAGGCAAATTTATCGTTGTACTACACTCTGTCATGCAAATGGGGCATGGCTTTATGTGCTATAGGCTTGTGTCTTCACAATGCAGGAATCCACATGTCTCTGCACTAAACTGTTGAAAAGTAAAAAGCTACATTACTGTAACAACTCAGGTTTCCAGGACACTTAGTGATACACACATTAATAATCATAAGGAAGAAACCGAAATGAAATAAACTTCAATTACTCTATAATAAAAGGACAATTTGGTGACAGTCTGCATCAAGTGATGAGTTACAATCTTTAGTAATGACGCTCATTTTGTATTTATCTTCCTTTCCATCAGTGTGTTGTGGTCAAGAGAAAAAGTTGAGAACCTCAGTAGTATAGTGTTGATTTGAGCATGTTTGTCACTGTTGATCTCTCTGCTGTCATAGTAACGATGGGACAGAGTTTGGAGGTTCTATATACCAGAAGGTGGATGACCAGCTGGAGACGGCAGTCACCCTGGCCTGGACGGCTGGCAGCAACAACACACGTTTTGGAATCGCAGCCAAATATGCTTTAGACAAAGACGCTTCCTTGTCTGTGAGTAACGCACACAAACACACTGCCCTGCGTCAAAAATAATTCAGGTTACAGGGTTATTGTCAACACAGCCTCTTCTCATAGCCCTCAAAAATTAGTTTAAATAGACACACCAATAAACATTTTCTCTCCCTGCAGGCCAAAGTGAACAACGCCAGCCTGATTGGAGTTGGGTACACCCAGAGCCTCAGACCAGGTGGGCAATATTCTGTCAGTTACCAGTGATCCAATAATTGATTACACTTCAATATGTTCTTGTAGTTGGTTATATGAGCACAATCCTTGTTAGGTCCAGCTAGTATTTTAAATGACTGGTAATGCTCATCTCTCTCTGTATCTCTGTAGGTGTGAAGGTGACACTGTCAGCACTGATCGATGGGAAGAACTTCAATACCGGAGGGCATAAAGTTGGGCTGGGATTTGAGCTGGAGGCATAGAGTGGCATTAAGACCCACCAACAAAGAAAACAGCCCAAAACCAACCACACATGTCCTATTCCCAACCACACACCTCTACACACCCCACCCATAGTCCTTAACTGACAATGTAATCATGTGTCCTCTCCTTCACGCTCGTCCCTGTACACCAACAGTGTTTTGGCAGTAATAGTCAAATCTGTGGTAGCTTTGTCCATCTCGATTAAAGTGGCTATATTACCTGAACAAATAAGGTAAGGGAGAGAGAAGCCGAGAGAGACATTATTTTGTCTTTGCTGGTTATTGCTAGTTCTTCGGTTTAGATAGATAGCACTATTTGACATCTAGTTTTAAGGGCAGTGTTTCAGAGTGGGTATGGTCAGGCACTAGAGATACTTCCCTTAAATGACTGTACGGAAACACACTGGCTAGGTTTTACATTCTGATAGGTTACTGAATTAGCACTATCGGTTTCACGGCCGTATGGGTTTGGCTGAGGTAGTCTGTAAATGAGTGGCTCATCTATGTTTCCGTATGTGTGTGTATAGATTCCCGTTGGTCTTTAACTATTAAGCATATCTGAATGATATCTGGTGCAGCGCACAAGTAGGATGGAAGCTAGAAATATTTTAAACCTAGCATCCTCTTAGTTGAAAAGGTTCCGTCTGTTTTTGTATTGATATAAGTATCAAATGTTGATCTAGATTTGCTCTTGCTGTGGTCCGTCGTGACCATAGTGCCATTGGAACCCGCTGTCTGCATAGGATGCTCTCTTCTTTTAAGGCGCATGTACTTCAATTGTGTTTTCCTATCACTCACTCAAACCCTTGAGCTAGTTTTGGTTTTAATAAGGCTGGTTTAAGCCATAAGCGGCAGGTTGGAGAAAGTTAAGCTATACATATTGTCATCCTAGTTAAGCTAATTTAATTTGCAAATGAATTGAGCCCAGCCTTCTGAAAGAACCATTTCACCACCTCTAGGCTGCTGCTATTGAATAAGAGACAAGTCTGAATGACAGTGTGGAAGATCCCATATACAGCTCTAGAAAGTTAAGGACCAAAAGGGGAGTATTGTTGACTTAATCCAGTTATATATTCTAGGATCTAAAGCTCAAATGTTTTCCTCTATCTCATTTTCTCTGTGGGGACTTAGTAGGACAGTCTGTAGGTGAAAACAATATGGTGGAATCTTCTGTAGATTAGCATAGGTGGCATTTCCACAGTATTGTTTTAATCTATCTTGTCTCATTATGATCTCTGACAGCATGAAGATGGATGTGGACATGAGAGCATTTTAAGTGACTAGAGTTTTAATTTCTGTTTGAGGATCCTGTAAGTCTGTTCGATCAAACAGAAACAGGTTGGTTAAACAGAATAAAACATTCGAGAATGTCTTTGCTAACCCTGCTTTGGACCAACACCTGTTCCAGGCTGTCATTGGTCTTGTCGGGAGCCAATCAACACTCCCAGTCAGTCCAATCTGTACATAGTATACACACTTATTGTCTTGAGTTTCAAACTTGTATGGTCAGAACACTACGGGACTATGTCAGAGGCTGTTGTGAAGGCTCTGTCCCTCCTTATCCTGAGTCATTACCAAGCATACATTTTCTTTTTTCATGTGTTGTCATAATTATGTATCTTTGACTTTGTGTGTTCAGACATAGTACCTCATTTTTTTTCCAAACAATGAAATTCAAATAAAGTGAAATTACATTGTCTTTAAGGTGTTGTGTCTTGCAATGGGAATCACTGTCAAGTTAAATCTGTAATTTTAGTCTGTCAAGGGCAGTGGCACTGTTTCCCACGATTACATATGTATTCATATCATACATGTGAACACTGAGAGAATAGTGATGTTCATACCATGGGAAGAATAGTGGGACAGAGAATCTGACATTGAGCCTTGAGTGCCTAGTTGGAATAATTTTCATATGGATTTTTAATTTCAAATTAATTTGGAAGTTGGTTCTGTAGCCAGTTGATCAGAAACACTGGTCCTTAAGAAAGCATGATCCAGTTTATTCAATACATTATATTTACTGTCAACAGTATAAAATACATCAAATACTGCCTGGCAATGTATTGCCTAGGGTGACCGTGATCGTGTGGGACATTTTACATTTGGTGTATTTTTCTGTGTTCCTCAATGAGAAAATATCCTGCATTTTATCAACACATTTAATAAACACCAATATTTTACAAAGATGTTCTTATTTCAGTCCAACTAGTACATGCTGATTTCTCGCCCAAGATCAAACATATGCAATTATAGGCTGGTCTCCAGGTAATTTCAAGGTATATGTAAATCTATGACAGCCAAACTTATAAAAAATGTTAAACTGTGAGCTCATGCAATTAGAGTGGCTTTTTGGAAGTGTTGTGGTCGGGGATGGTGAGTAGACGGAAACATCGCCAACCATAATTTCAATGGCTACAAATTCAAATCCTACTAATCTTAAACCCTGTACTGTGACACCTAATCGAACCCTAGTTAGTAACATATAGGTGTTTGTTACTTTGTAACATTGGCTATACAGTGGGGAGAACAAGTATTTGATACACTGCTGATGTTGCAGGTTTTCATTCTTACAAAGCATGTAGAGGTCTGTAAATACAAAAAATCACATTGTATGATTTTAAATAGGAAGAAGTTCATGGTGATGGTCAATCTCCCCTTGTCTGGGGCTCCATGCAAGATCTCACCGTGTGGGGCATTAATGATCATAAGGAAGGTGAGGGATCAGCCCAGAACTACACGGCAGGACCTGGTCAATGGCCTGAAGAGAGCTGGGACCACAGTCTCAAAGAAATCCATTAGTAACACACTACGCCCTCATGGATTAAAATACTGCAGCGCACGCAAGGTCCCCCTGCTCAAACCAGCACATGTCCAGGCCCGTCTGAAGTTTGTCAATGACCATCTGGATGTGGTCTGATGATACAAAAATCAAGCTTTTTTTCCACTCGCCCAGTTTGGAGGAAGAAAAAGGATGAGTACAACCCCAAGAACACCATCCCAACCGTGAAGCATGGATGTGGAAACATCATTCTATGGGGATGCTTTTCTGCAAAGGGGACAGGATGACTGCACGGTATTGAGGGGAGGATGGATGGGGCCATGCATCGCGAGATCTTGGCCAACAACCTCCTTCCCTCAGTAAGAGCATTGAAGATGGGTCGTGGCTGGGGCTTCCAGCATGACAACGACCTGAAACACACAGCCAGGGCAACTAAGGAGTGGCTCTGTGAGTAGCATCTCAAGGTCCTGGAGTGGCCTAGTCAGTCTCCACACTTGAACCCAATAGAAAATCTTTGGCGGGAGCTGAAAGTCCGTATTGCCCAGTGACATCCCTGAAACGTGAAGGATCTGGAGAAGGTCTGTTTGGAGGAGTGGGCCAAAATCCCAGCTGCATTGTGTGCAAACCTGGTCAAGAACTACAGGACACGTATTATCTCTGTAATTGCAAACAAAGGTTTCTGTACCAAAAATTAAGTTCTGCTTTTCCGATGTAACAAATACTTATGTCATGCAATAAAATGATAATTAATTTAAAAAAATCATACAATGTGATTTTCTGGATTTTTGTTTTAGATTCCGTCTCTCACAGTTGAAGTGTACCTATGATAAAAATCAGCCGTGTATCAAATACTTGTTCTCCCCACTGTATGTTTAATAAACATTCATAACATGATATTTTCACACCTTTCTAACTTGTGTTTTAATAACGTATTGGAATGTAGGCTACCCTAACATAATGTAAATATCATACAAATTCAGCTGTCACAGATTTAAGTACACAAATTATACATTCAGCTGAGACCAAGTTGGTCATGTCATATTGTCAATTATAAAAACATTTGAATGATCATTTAGGCTGAATTACAGCTGTACTTGGAAAAGGAAGCAATATCAGTAACATACTTTGTGGTTTCTCGTTTCAACATCACAGAAAGTTGCACAAGGCAGAGGGAGTTAGGTGCGATTCAGTTAGCTCCCTCAGTGTAGGAGTGCTTGTGTGTGTATTCATGTTATTATACTTGTGAGAACCTGAAGTCCTCTCAAACATGGTAATCCATGGTAAATCAGGCTCAGTAAAACATATTGCCAGACTTCATATGCCAATTCCTCACTTGTATGCTAGATTTACCATCAGAATTCAGGTTGGTGGTTTCGTTTAGTAAGAAAAGTAAGAAGATTTTTTTCAAATGTCCCGTAAAAGGCCTTACAAGTACAATCAGTTGTTTATATATATATATATTGGGACCTAAACGTTCCAAACTATAAATAAAGCAGAAACATGACAAATGGGGACATTGTTTCCATATCTGTATGATTGAAATGTGGTCACCAGGGATGTCGCTAGAAATTAATGAATGGGAAGGGGGCTAAGCTTCGTATTTGGGGGTCTGGGCATATACTCCCCAAAACACAGTTTCGTAATGTATTTTTAGGATGTAAAATCTATCATATGTAAAATCTATCAATATATAGTTATTTTCGGTCAAGGTTGGCCACAAGTATACTTGTCTCATAGTTTGTGTTAGACACTCTTCTTATATGACTTACATTCTATCCATATATGAGTCCACTCTTGTCTTCAACCAACCAGCACCGACTTTAGGTAGACACATTTCTTTTGTCAACTATAGTAAATGAACATATACATACATTCTGTTTCTTAACGAGATTTTAGATGAATTGTTAATCATTTCCAAACAGATTCATTTCGGAAATTAAGTATTAATTTAATCGATCATAATAAAATAATAAATATATTTTATAACCGGATCTCCCTTCCACTCAACATAATACGTTGCAATACATTAACTTCAAGCCCAAACAAACACTAATCCGTGAAACACACTCAGCACAGTTTAGCAACTGTGTTCTGTTGAACGGAAGAAATATATGACGTCTGGTCTCTCGTGCAAATCGAATTTCACGATGCAACTCGCCTTAACCAACTTAACTTGTTTAAACCTCCATACACTTCTATAAAAAATGGTGGTGAGCTAGCTGAAAGAGTATCTACATTAGCAAAACACACCGTTGCTTTCCAGGACATTTACATTTTGAACTCGACAGGATTTACTTAATCGGGCTGGGGATAATAGTACGGAGACGTTAACCACTATTTACAGGAGACCTTGCTTCAGATGAGTTACGCTCAAAGCATCAAACTCAAGTGAACATGCTGCCAAATCTGCACGATTCTATACTATTTGTAATCAGTTTAGAAGCCGACGATTGACTAAAAAAAGAAATCACAGAGAATATATATTGATTGATATATTGATTTATTTAGAGGGGGTGATTAATTTTTTAGGGCGGGTAAACCCCTCCTAAAATAGGCCTAGCAAGGTCCCTGGTGGTCAACCTAGTGTCATCCTAGTCCTGCAGTTCTCATTGTCACAGGCAGACTGTCTTAGTCCAATCCTTAATCTGTCCCCCTGTGCATCACTGTCAGTCAACATTTGATTAACAGCACAGTGGTAGAATGGCCACAGCTGTGTTACACCATTACAACAACTCTGAATAATAAGCCTTCATCATGGAGATACTCCTCAATCCCAGTTTACAACAATGTTTCCCCATCCCCCAAAGTGGGCTGTGACAGGGAATGGTGGAATTGTTTCCGTGGTAGTGGTGGATCACAAGAAACACAAAAAATACTTAAGACTTTGAAATGTGTGCCAAAGCAGTTTTTTGAGCACCACAGAAATGGACCTATTGTTTTTTCAGAGATGTAACTCTCCATACACAGTGGGTCTCATAGCAGGTTAACTCTAGCCACTACTTGTTTACATCCTGTCACAGCATACTCCAGCTCCCCTACCGCCGGGTAATACTCTATCTCCCCCGCCAGCCTTTCAATGTTGGTATGGTCTGGATAGAACCCCTCCCTTGTCATCTCATCTAGGAAGCACTCCACCACATGGCTTTTGTCCAAGAGGGTCATGGGTAAAAGTTCAGCTTCTGCCCACAGCGGGTGGATATTCTCCAAAGTGTTGCGCAACAGGGGTGTCAGCTCCTTGACCAGATTGCTATACGTCCCTGATGCAGACATCATGAAGTTACTGGAGGAGTTGTACAGCAGGTGCTTAGTTATGTGTGTGTGCCCGTGGTTGCTAAGGAACAGGTAGACAGCGTTCAGGTATTCGTTGGAGCGTTTGGAGTGCACCAGGTCCTTCAGCGCATCAAGAAGTTCTGGGTAAAGATGCTCTGACTCATCAAAGATGAACACCGGAATTTTCTCCTCCTCCTCTGCTTGCAGCACCATCTCCGAAACTAAGATTGACAGTGCTCGGGAACAGCGCCACACGTCCTCCTCCAGGGGGCATTGGTGCAACACAAAATACTGGAGAACCAGGGCCTCCCCTACAACAGAACGGAAGTGTCCAGCCAGGAGTCGCCCTAAGTGACTCTTCCCCACGCCACTGGGCCCGTGTAAGGAAAGGACTAGCGGCTTACTGTGAACATAGGTAGAGAGGTAGTCTCTAAGCTGGGCTAACAGAGCATCCATCGCCCCCTGCTGCCCAAAGACCTCCCTACGCAGGGTCTTCTCTAATCCCTCCAGGTCGTACTTCAGGACGTGGTCATCAAGGTTCTCTATGGCATTATACACCTGGGTAGACGGTGGAGGGAAAATACACGATGACACATACTGACAGATGACGTGACAAAGTTGAACCTCGGTCAAACAAACCCACACATTAACTCCTTACCTGGAGGAAGAGGATGGTGCAGAGGAAGAAGAGGCAGTGCCTGGCTCGGCTGTGTTCCTTTATGACAGGGGCCCTGTACGCCCCTCCACTGGGAAACATTACCCGCCGTGGCCCCTTCCTCTTCTTCTTCTTTTGCATGATTGAGGAGGAGTAGGCCAAGGGGGAACTGGATGGGGTCAGACCCTCAAAGGTGAAGATTTTGGGGCTTGTGCGAACAGGAGCGCCTGTGATGGAACCAGCCCCAAACCCCAGTCCTCCTACTTCCAGTCCTGCCAACTCCAGCCGCCGTTTCTTCATGGCCTGGTACTTTTGTCTAATGCGATGCACAGCACGCAAAGAAGTTGAAAACTGGGAGAAACTCTGAGCACATGACCCAGACGCCCGGGATCCAACCCCTCCTTCACTTTGTTCTTCTTTCCCTTCAAACGTCTCCCCATCCGCCTGGGACCCCAAGAGTCTGTCATAAACATCCTGGTCCTCCATCTAAGGAATAGATTATTAATTAAATTCAGGATTGTTTTTTTCTTTTTGTTGAAAGAAAAGTATATTCTGCTAAGATGATCAAGCAAGAATAAATTATTAACGATTGACTAGCATCTCTTAGATTCTTTGTTAAGATGCATTCAACATGCTTTTAATGAATGCTAATGTTTAAATTATGGTTGTAGATACACTGTGGTCGTAAAATTAGATGGGAAAATCAGGGGTGTTCAGTCTGCTGCAACTTCCTTGTTTGACATTGTCTCAAAAACCAACTGCTTCTTCTTGAACAGATTATATCTAATCCTACACATTGTCATATCTTCCTGTCAGGAAGTACACAATATCACTGCAATGCATAGTAATCTTTGAAAAATATACTTTTCAACTTCGGATCAGAGATCCGTTAACTGTGGCAGTTAACTGTGTAATAATTTCAGGCAGCAAACAGTCGTATCTTGGTAGGTGGGTGTGTTTGCTACCATTGAGCCATTTCCTCTAGTCAGATAGGGTCAGATTGACAGATAAAGATTAGAGGAATTGGATCTGTTGATAAACTTTGCAGTTTAGGCATGTATTGTGACTTTGTAGTGGTATTAAATATTTAGAACACAGTTGTTTGAGCTCAAATGACTATTTAATACTTCTTTCACATAAACCTGGCAAAATGAATACACCAGTATACTTAACATGGCTGTGTGTTGCCCTTATTTTTTAACACAAACTATATACTGTGTGTTGGCCAATAGAGGTAAAATACTGGCTTAGCGTTACCTAATGGGGCAGTCTAAACCTGTTTGTCACAATTCATTCATGAAAATGAACAAATAACAAATTGTAATGTGTTTCGTAGTTTCTCAAAGACAAAACAACTATTTGCACGACATGTTTTTTTTCAGTTCAAGCTTAAATATTCACTCTCAGCTCTGTAGCAAACAGATAGTCCATGACTCAGAATTAGTCATCATTAGTCTGTTTTGACATTTTTAAAGTATGTTGCGACGAAGACAAACAGAGCTTAAGAGAGAGAGCAAGAAGGAGGTCATTCAACAAATTTGCTCATTGGCAGTAATGAAGTTACCGTGTGTCTTTCTGACACTTGTTTCTTAGTGAGATTATGCTGTGTATATTCAAACATCTTTCCCTGGTGAGACTGAATGTAAATGTTTTACAATATGGCCTTTTCCAGATGAAGCCTTGCTATCAACAGCCTGTAATCAAGCCTGATCTGACATCACTACATTACCAATATCGATAACTGTCACTCATTACTACACATGAAGTGGACGCACATTTCGTGTAACACTTACTGAAAAATGTCAGCTGGTCCTGGTGAACTAAATATAGTAGATCAAGTGAGATACTTGTGCACTCGCAATACATTCTGTGAGTGTACTATGGTACGTGTGTTTCGGCACTCAACCCATCCGTATTCTTTGCAGCATTGCTAGAAACCAGATGCAATGTCTGGTTACATAGTTTTGTCTCATAATTTTCTGAAAACTTCAAGCGCCTCGCTGGGGAAGGGGTTAATGGATCACTAACGATCTGATCAAAATGACCTCAAAAGTAAAAATGGACAAGAACATTTCAGACTCTTTATTTCTCAGCATTGGAACTACACTCAGATTAGTTCTCTCACCCCCACCCCGTCTCTACTCATTCTACACCAGGGTTGTCCAAACTATTCCATGGAGGGCCGTGTGTCTGCAAGTTTCCGCTCTCTCCTTGAGAGACTCATTTGGTTACTAATTGGTTAGTTTCTACCTTTGCCTAGTTGTTTAGGTGTGAACTGGGAACCAATTCATAGGAAAAACCAAAAACCCGCAGACACATGGCCCTCCGTGGAATGGTTTGGACACCCCTGTTCTACACTAATGACTGTACCACTAACAATGCGCTTTTAAAAACGACTCAAGGTTGTGGATGACACAGCTCCATTACATCGGTTTGGGATGTAACCGGCAATGCGTTGTATGTTCTGTAGATACTACACATGCCCTCCATCAAGATCCTAAGTCACTCTCACATCACCCAACTACCAGAGGCATTGTTTTATTGCTGTGGCCTGCGGGTTCATTATAAGTAATATGTCGTGGAGCTACCAGAAGACCATAGAGAAACAGTCAATGTGTCGCAGGAGCTACCAGAAGATCGTAGAGAAACAGTTTCGAGACAGCCCTTTTGATTTCGTCCAATAAAAAAAATAGTCGAAGTGTTAAAGAACAATTTCCTAATTTGTAGATTTGCCCCATGAATTGACTGGCACACATTTCCTCTGTACCTCCGATCATAGTGTTGCCGCAGCCGTTGTGGATGTCTTAACCAATCAGAGTACTGGATATTTCTGGATGGGCATAAGGCACACTGATCAAGCAGGGCTTTCCACTTTCCTCCAGTAGATTATGTAATGTGGCGGTAACACCTCAATCAAGACATATTCAAGCAAAGCATACAATGTAGCAGTCCGTCTTCTGTGCACCCGAACACTAGCACTCTAAAATGCTGCATTGGATGGAAAAAGGTGGTTCTTCCGTTTGATTCTCTTGGCTACTACAGCAGCTTCAGCAACTAGTCTGTGAAAAAATGTGAATGGGATGAAATTTGTTTATTCAAACTTGGGATCTGGATAACAATGCCTGCTGAATGATCCCCATGTAAATGTGAAACCAAATACCTGAAAAGCAAGCTGGGTGTCTTTCCAGTCAAGTCCACCCCTGGTCAAACCGGACCAATTTTGACCAAAAATAGGTGTCTTTATTTGGAACAAGTGTAGGCTGATCCAAACCGGACAACAGTGGATGTTACAAAAAGAGGTTGAGAAAAGGGATAGAAAAAGATGAACCACAGAAATATTTTGAAAACAGCCAGCTGTGGCAGATGTTGCGATGAATCGAAAATTGCAGGGCCATTTATACAGTACAAGGTTTTCCTTTGCTTTTTTTGCTAGACTATATTTTCACTAACAAAAGTGAAGGAAAAGCTTGCATTAAATTAAAGACAACTGTAGTGCTAGCAACAACACAAGGTCCTAGCGGTTTTGTGACATTAGTTTGGTGTCCACAAAGCCTGTGTAGCGGACAGGTTACATCCTGGAAGAGGGCTATCTTCTTTCGCTCTAGGGAAGGGAGTTTCCCTGAAAGACAATGTAACATTTACAGTATCTCCTCTAGAATTTCCGCCTCACGTAGATATTGATAAAAGCTTTACAGTTGACATCCACCCGGAGCATGTCAGACAGCCAGCGACAAAACTCACTCAGGGTCAATTTTGTAGTCTCGCTTCTAATGGCCTAGGTTAGGATTTGAAGAGGCTGAAAGGCAAGCTGATCATAGATCTCTTCCTATTTCCTAAAACCAAACTCTACTAAGTCTTTTTACATTTTGTTATTTAGCCAACACACTTAATCAAATCTTTTTTTGGCAGTATGTGCATACATTTACATTTGGGGTAATTCCATGCTTTATTTTCATTGACTGTTGAAAGTAAATGGGGCTTTGCTGAAGGAACATTGAGCCAGATCCAAACCCATGCTACAATACCACAGAGACCATTAGACCACCGTAGGACAGACAGGGCTTGGGTTTCTCTTTATTCTGGCTCTGCATGGTGAATATTAAGCCAGTGTTAGCCAAGGCACTTGTTGGGACAAAATAAGCTACTAACTGCTCTTCACACATTTAAATCCATGGACATATAATCCCAAAATGGCAGTTTCAGTTCAGGTCAGGACTGGACACCATTGATAATGTACCCCTTAATTTGTTTTACTGGCTCCTCAACCTTTCTAAAAACAAATCCTTCCATGGTTTCTGTAGTACCTACTTTGTCTATGATCACAAAACCGCAGGTTGGCTCTTCTATAGCTGGTTGACATGCTGCCAATATTGTGAACTTCGTGATTTCATAGTATAAATACATTTTTAAATCTCTGCCCTTCAGGCTTGATCTTATTGTAGTATCAAACAAGCATACTACAAAACAGATTTTGAACTTCCATAAATATTATTTCCTGCCTGTTGGGCCCTGTCTGGGTCCTATCCTGGATAAGGCCACAGTGTCACTGGACCCTCCTGTCTCAGCCCCAAGGGTTTATGCTTCTATATTCATGTGTCTGGGGAGTAGGGTCAGTTCTCCTTCTCCACTGTAAATCCAAGGAATGTATTCTAAAAATGTTCTTCTCTCCTGCTTTGTTCAAACTTAGTAGGACATGAGGTCTTGGCCCACACCTCTCAAGTACCAGGCTCTAAAGACTCGATGCTGCCACTGTCCGAAGTCCTTCTGGCTGTAATCATGACGATACCTGATGATTCCAGCTGACAGTCTATTAACCATGCCCCCCCTCGCCAGTTGTCCCTGTCCATCTGGTCATGCTTCTGACCTGGATGAGGTTTTATAGACTCTGGAGACAACCCAATGCATTTACTAATAATTATAACTTGTACTATTAAATTTTTCACCCGGCACACTCAGAAGAGGACTGGTCATCCCTCCGAGCCTGGCTCCCCTTTAGGTTTCTTCCTAAATTTTGTCCCGTCTTAAGGAGTTTTTTCTAGCCACTACGCTTCAACATTGTTGTTGCTTGCTCCTTAGGGTTTCAGGCTGAGTGTTTTGTAAAAGCAATTTGTGGCAACAGCTGATGTAAAAAGGTGTTTATAAAAACATGATACGATTGATTCTGATGCATTGATTCTGATACATTTGATTGATTGGACATTATCCAATTAATGCAACAATCAAAAACACTTATGTTTATCTTTCTTGAACTGAAAAACAAGCTTTTGTAGTCAATGGGAGAGAAACAAAGCTAGCCGGCTAACTGATTGATCCCACTTTGTAGAATACCCTTCAGTTCTTTCCCATGAAAGACAGCAAAGCAAACAACAGAACGCATTAACCCGTTTCCCGATAAACATCACTAGCTAACCTAACACCAGTCTATTCACCAATGCCGTGAACAGTGGGTGAGAATAGTGCTGGGAAACAATGGGATTACACACATCAGACATCTCACAGGAGCTGGACCAAATGCCAATAAAACAATTAACCACTGTCTGCTTCCAAATGTGTCCACCAAGCATAACTAATCCGGTCAGGTAATTTGGTCAGAAATACCACAGAATCTATTTTGAATAACATCAGTCTACCCTGCAGCTAGATGAGGTGATATCATCTTAACTTCACATGTAGTGGCCTGAGAGAGCCACACATTCCACACATTCTAGAGCCTTTTCAATAATCTTTCCCTGGTTGCTTTCTGGACGTCTTCTATTCCACTCTCCCAGACCACAGACTTCTACTGACATTTCCTTTCTGGAAGGGTCCTGGCTGCTGTGGGCTAGATATGCATGTGCACACTTGTGCTGCGTGCACAAAGTCCCATGCGCACACTGAAGTAAAAACCTGTTGAATATTTTTTCTAACTTGGGTCACACAACAACAAAACTGTTTGAGGCAAGTTTTTGAATGCGCGTATCTCAAATTTACTATATGTCACTTCACATACCCTGCTTCCATTGTCATACATCTACAATACCTTACACTGTTTAAGTATAGAGTGTTTTACAAACTTTAGTAACTGAGTGAAAGAAATAAGCGAAAGTGTGAATTTGGCCAAACACCCGGAGACAGCTGTAAATACCTCCTCAGAGAACTGTAAGTAATGAAGAGAAAGAGTAGAGGGAGAGAAGGACAAAGCAGTCAGAAAGTTAAATGCAGAATACACATAAACTGTGCTTACCTTGAACGTATATGTAATATTAAGCCTCTTACAGACTGATATTTTTACCAGGCTCGCTCCATGAGGTCTATGGTTCAGAGCAATTGAGTTATAGGAACTCTAACACTGGATAGTGACTTCTAAAACTCGTTTTCTCTCTAACCCTACCCATCTCCAATGTAGTCCTCTGTTGACTCCTCCTCCTTCCTCTTTAAAAATTCTGCCCCCCCCCCTTCCGGTTCTACATATCCTTTTATGTTGTTGAGATAAGAGCGAAAATCAGGAGAATGAGAGTGAAAGGCCATGAGGAATGTTTTACTAGTCACGCACATAACTCTTGGCCTGTAGTCTCGGATAACTTTAATTCATCTTTCCGTTGTTAGAGGACTTCTACTAGGGAGTGTGGAACATTTTGCATATTTTGTCATTTATAAGAGGAAATCAACAGCTGAACAGTGGTGAAACTGATAAGGTTCTTTTCACATAAGATCTAGGTGAAGATAATTATAGGGCCTTTTAAACACAAGAGGTACAGTGTCTGAATGTAACCACTGAGCCTTTCTAATTTTACACGTATGTTAATGTAATGATTAAGGCATTTTAAAAAAAGATCCATGTGAACGTGATGATTGGTAGTCAGGAAAAACCTGATAACATGATAGACAGTGTAGGAGGTACTAGAGAGCAGAAATACCATGGAGAGAAGCTGGACATTTTACCTGTTGTTGCTTTGCATTTTTGAACCATAAGTAAATGGTTTTGTTGTGAACTGCAGTCACAACTTAATTTGACTTTGGCCTCTCTCTTCAGGTCTGTTATTCAATGAGATGTAAAAGAAAACAAATTCACATAATTTTACTTTTCTTATTTTGTAAATGTATGAATATTGCACTAGCGCCAGGTAACCCACCTGTGCCATTTAACTACTGTTCCTTTTGCCTACTGGTCTGCTTCCAGAAGTAGAGAGGGTATGACTGTTTATGATTAACATTGGCATGTTAGACAATGTGTGTCATTGATGAGTTATGTGCATTTTTTTTATTAATGAGTTTTGGCTTGGAGTGGACTTTTTTAAACAGGAAGAGGGTAAGTGTGTTGTTTCAATATTTTAGATATTGCACATCATTTTGCAAGTAACCACCAAGAAGACATTTCTCACACTTTAATTTTCATTAGTATTTCACTGAAGGATGAGACATCATCTTCCCCTCTATCTTGTAAGAAAATTATATAGGAACTATAGGAAGATCTGGGTTTAAAAGAGTAATCCACCTAAAAAACCTCCTATGACATATGGTACCAGGCAAAAGCTAGAATGCAAATACCAATTCAAGTGTAGTGATGTGGCCAGACTTTTGACAGGTACCGTACCAAAAATGCTAACATAATATTTTTATGCATTTCATAGTTAGAGTAACTTATTAATTAATCATGTGAAATGAGTAGAGGAAATGTGTAGAGTCACAAAGAATAACAAATCCAACCCATTCTGTAGTCATATATGACAGACCATGAAAACCTAGATCTCCATTTCACATTTTCTTAAAATAGAAGTGTGGGTGTTAACGTCACTTTAAAAGAGGCATTTCTAGTAAGCTTCCATTATGATTACCAACAATATTATCCCCCTCAGTACAAATGGTAACAATTTATTTAGTGCTTTAACCAACAAGAAACTTGAAAAGTATTGCAATGCAAAAACACACACGGTTGAGAGGTGTACTGCATAGAGGAAAGACCCTGGGGTTGTTCTTTCCATGCACAAACTGGTCTGTGCATGGAAACAGCAGTGAAATGTAAATGTGCTGAAATAACAATAGGCAGGAATAAAACCCATACTGCAGCAGTACATGTGCACCAGAGACAGCAGCTTCGACAAGTACACCACCCTAAAACAACATTACAGTTTTTTTTTTAAACTAGTCTTGACACAGATGCCACACAGAAGTGTCTAGGAAACAGGCCTGGGTGATAAAGTGTCGTTTTGAAAGTGGTCTTTTAATACAAAGAATTCCAGTACACTTAACTTGGTTGACTATACATAATGAGGACAAACCAGAAAGTTCAGATTAAGGCTCTCTGAAATAATTTGCAGTTCAGTTGTTCTCATTTTAATGATAAAATGTATTGTCTGCCAATTGAGTAGACCACAGGCTCAACACGCTAAACTGCAAAATCCCAAACATAACAGGGCAAACATTGATGCCAATCTTGAGTATTTTAATAGTTTTTGTACCGGTGGACATCTCATCCAAAACATCTGCCATGGAACCAGGTTCAGCTAGCTAACTACAGCTGATGGTTCTGGTAAATTTTAAATGAAACCTTTTAAGAACTTGACTTAAAAGCGATCTTCAGTTTTCTGCAACATGTGAAATGATAACAATATAGGAAACGCAGAAACCAATAACTAGACCACTGAGAATAATCGTTTTGATATTTGTTGAGACGGATTGGAATTTTAATAAAAAACAGAGATGACTGAATGCTGGGAAACCAGCTTTAAAGGTACCTCACAATGATCAACCACTGGCTTCTTAACCACCATTTACAACAGTACATACACCGTACACACAAAAAGTAACTTATTTTAATTTGGAAAAGCCAGCATATTTAAACAGGGAGGTATTTCTTTCCTTTTTGTGTTTAACTTGACCAACCAGTATGCTACCCAGCCCCTCAATTTCTTGTTCCAATGAATCTCTCTTTACAAGGAGTAAACAAGCAGGTTAACAAAAAGAAAGACTGTGGAGATTATCCAATGCATAGGAGTTAGAAAAAACAGCAAACTCTCCTATATCTCTTTATCATTCAGCAGAGAAACCCTAACCTCTTAGGTCCCCTCTATGGGCCTATTAGCATTTAAAGGATTCAAGGATTTTGCAAAGCAATGAGACAGGCAGACATTCAACACGCACACGCACACGCACACCATTTCCGCCGGCATCCCACTTCTCGTTCTGTCTCACTTCCCCCTTTTGGAGCGCCCTCTACGTCCTCGGCCAGTGATGGCGGAAGACCCTGGGGCTGCTGCGCCAATGTTGATTTGACCTTCTTGTATCTCAGTCCTGGTCTCCGGAGGAAGACCTTCGATCTGCTGCTGGGTCTCTAAGTAAAACATGACATCTCTCAGCTGTTCCTGGAGCTCTGCAATCACACCATCCTTCCGCTCGCCTGGAAGAGGAGATAAGGCGTTCCACCATCAAGGACATGCAGCAGACTTTAAAGGAGTCTCACTTTTTAGGGATCTATCTAAAATGATTTGTTATAGGAAGTTCCAGAAAGGGTCTTTTTTGCTAAATGGCGAAATGTAAAGTTACTTCACAGGATATTTTTTTTAAGTGCATTTAACACCCAAATAGAGGAAGTTTATAAGTCCAAGAAAAGGTCTGCAAAGTGCATTTAACAGACTGTTCAAACTCATCCAAGTAGGATAAAGCAGCAGCATTACCCCATTATTTCATCAGCCAGAGTGAGACATGCTGAACTACTGTGGGGATGCTAGTGTTCTCTACGGAAAGATCACAATAGATCACAGACGCAATTTCTTCCCTGGAGATACAGATTGTTCGTGAGTGTTGAGTAGCAGAATCAGAATTGATACTGATTGTAATGGTTATTATGCCTTGAGTATGGATGAATGGTTCCACAAAGCTGGAGTTGTACGTGCACAGCTGGGGTTAGCCCACTGTAGGAGGAGATAGATGTAGAAGGCCAGTGGTGACTGTCTAATTGTTGGATAACATTTTTAGTAGAAGGCTAGTCAACTTCACAAGGATTCAATGGAGAAGGTTAGGCTGGCTGTTTCTCAATCCTCGTCTCACCAAAATTTGGGTTCAAGTCTCCAACTCACCCATATCTCTTGCCTTACGCTCCTCTTCGGCCAACTGGGCCTGTAGTTGAACCTGATTGGCTCTCAGGCAGCGGTTCATTTCCTGTTCCTCCTTCAGCTCCTGACCTAGCTTCATCACACGGGTGGACAACTGACCACACCTGCAGGTGGGGAAGGGCACAAAGAAAAATATGAACACATTACTACAGCCACAGACAGATGGTGCCACGGACACACAGGCCCTCAATGACCAACATCCACCCCACTCCCTCCTGATCTAGCAGATTCAACACTCCACCACGTCATGCAGAGAGCAGTGTAAGAGGCGTCACCCACTTCTTGTCCGTGCTCTGTTTGTCCTTGGCCAGCTCTCCCAGCCGACGCTCCAAGTTATCACATCGCTCTATGGTCTCCTTAAACTTGGCTTTCATGTTGTTGATCTGAAGCACACAGAGCATGAGTGAACACATGCCAAACTTATGTAAATGAGACAGTTGGTTATGATAAGACATGTGATATCTCTATGGCAACTACAGACCCGTTATTAAAAACTTCTTGGGATGCTGTGTAAAATGTGATAGAAAAACAGAATGTAACCATTTACAAATGATTTTAACCCTATATTGAATAGAAAATTGTACAAAGGCCACGTATCAAATGTTAAAACTGAGAAATGTTATTTTGTCTTGTGCCCACTTCGAATATGATGCTAGCAACACTTTAAAAAGCTCGGACAGAGGTGACCGAAGATTGGAAAAGTTTTGTAATGCAAAAAAAAAACCTAGTGGAACATCTCACAACTCATTTGGTTAATTGGCAACAGGTCAGTAACATGACTGAGTATAAAAAGAGCATCCCATAAAGGATAAAGTCTTGCACAGAGTGGTGAACCCCATCTTTATTTCTGAAAGTCTGCACAGGCAATTAGTGCAACAATAAGAATAATATTTCTCAACATAAAATTGCAAAGAGTTTGGTATTCTCATCAGCTACAGTACATAATATCATTAAAAGAATCAGAGAATTTGGAGAAATCTCTGTATGCAAGGGAAAAGGCAGAAAAATAATATTGGATTTCTTCGGGCCCTCAGGCAGAACTGTGTTAAAAACAGATCACTTCATGGCTCAGAAACTTACGAAAACCATCGTCAGTGAACACAGTACACCGCAGCATCCACAAATGCAAGTTACAATTCTACCATGCAAAGAAGAAACAATATAACAATGCTACCGCCTTCTCTGGCCCCAAGCTCATTTAAGACAGACTGTGGAAAACTATCCTGTGGTCTGACAAATCCAAATTTGAAATTCTGTTTGGGAATCATGGAGGCTGCATCCTCTAGGCTAAAGTGGAGAGGGACCATCCAGCTAATCAGCACACAGTTCAAAAGCCAGCAAATTCTAAATGTATTTTTCCAAAAAACAAAACAGAAATCTCAGTTTCAACATTTGATATGATGTCTTTGTATGATTTACATTAAATATAGGGATAAATGGTTTGCACATCATTGCATTCTGTTTTAAATTTGCATTTTAAGCAGTGTCCCAACTTTTTGGGAAACAAGGTTGTAGTTGTTTGTTAAGAGATTTACCTGTGTAGCAAATCGAATGACTAATTCAAACAGAGTAAGTGGTTTTGCAAAGCTAGTATCTACCATTACAGCACCACCATCTGGCCAATATGTCTAGTTTGGTAAATTACAGATCTAATTTAAATTGAAGTCATTCAGCAGACACTTATCCAGAGAAACTTGCAGTAGTACCTGCAAAAACATTTATGTTGTCTCTATGAAAGATGCATCATACGCCCAAATTTCATCAGAACCAGGCCCATGATATCAGAAAACATTGCATAAATATTTATTTATTAATTCATTAACACCACGTGCACAACTCTTGAAGATGCAAAATCTTTGTTTTCAAATGTAGTAATACAGGGTTAATTCTTTATTTGTAATTAATTGTTGAGATAATCTTTGTCCAACATCAATGTTGCAATTAATGTTGTTGGTCAGCGACAGAAAATCCCAATTAAATCTATTTTAGTTCCAGACAGACCGGGGAGGGGAAAAAAAGGGACTTCCCTGCTGAAAAGGCTAGACTTCCTATTATCATGCTTCTGTTTGCACAAGCTTCTTGTTATGTAAGAATTATATTTTTTGGAATGTCCTTAATGTCCAAGCGGCTGCCAGACACTGAGTCTGTGGCACTGGGCAGCAGCTCAGAGACTCAGAAGGGAGAGTTGCCGGTATCATTAGATACAAAAATGTGGGATTCCAGAAAATCCACACAGCCCAATGTGTGTAAGTCTACTGGTTTATCAACCATTTGTTATTTGTCATGCTTTCTGTGGACATGCTTTGTCATGCTTCAGGAAAAACTAATTCAAATGATTATAATAAAGGCATATCAGTCTTTTTTGCTGACTAGACCTCAGACAAGCAGCATAGCTTCCTAGCGTCTACCTCCTCAGCAGTGTCCTTCTCCAGGTGAACTATCTTGTTCTCCCAGTAAATGCGCTGGGACTCCAGTTGGCTTGTTAGCAGGTAAGAGTACTGAAAGAACAGGAAACTGATTGTTAATGTCATCATTCTTAGTGAGACAAATGTTCTGTCACATCTTTGCCCCACAAAGGAAAACGCAGATATTTATAATTTGGGTTGAAGTAATTGCCAGGTATATTATCTCAATAATGTGGTATTTAGTTTCCTAACACATTAACAAGCCATTATATGAATATGTCATGGAGTATCAGTATGGGCGGTCTGCCATTTTCATTATTTACATAGATTTGCTTTTGTAAGGCAGAGCGCAGTGTTCAACTTGGAAATCATTCAATCTCATTTATAAGGTTAGGGTAAGTGACAATTATATGAATTCCCGCCTTCAGGGCAGATCTGCCTTCAAGACAATACCTGAGTAAGATAACTCCAACGTGTCACCAAGACACACATACCTCTAGTTGCAGAGCATCGATCTTCTCCTCATGGCAGGTTTCTCCTTCACATCCATACTGCACCATCTTTCCATCAGTCTTACTGGCTACCAGCCTATGGACATAGTTATCTGTGACACACACAAAATAATCAGCCAAGCATGTTTGCAGATCTACACACAGGACGTTCTGGAGTTCATATATGCAGTAATGTAAAAAAGTACCCCACTTGGAAAGTTGTCATATATACATTTGGACAGATGTACAGTACCAGTCAATGGTTTGGACACGCCTACTCATTCAAGGGTATTTATTTTTGCTATTTTCCACAATGTAGAATAATAGTGAACATCTCATAACTATGAAATAACACATATGGAAACATATAGTAACCCAAAGGTGACAATAATACTAACGGTCAAGCATGGAGGCAACTGCATTTTGGGTCGTGGTTGCTTTGTTGCATCAGGGTTAACTCGCCATCATTGAGTCAACAATGAATTCCATATTGAACCAGAGAATTATTGCGGAGAATGTGAGGCAGTCTGTCAGAAAGTTGAAGCTGAAACGACCATTACTCTTGTAATTGGACAATGTTTCAAAAACAAACAAGCAAAGCTACAAAAAAAAAAGATTGTAAATTCTTAAATTAGTTCACCTTCATCTGTCAGTCGTACTGAAGTGGAGATTTCATATCCGTACATCCGAAGACGTACAGAAAGAAGCTAACTTTCCCTGGGTGGACGTACTTTTCCACACCACCGTACCTACAGAGACACGAGGCAATGTGCTGTACCTCCAGCGTAGTCCCAGACACGATGGTTGGTCAACTGCATGGCGTATGTGTGCTGGGTCTCTTCAAAGTGTTTGTAGGCATGCCGGCTGACGTAGCGCCCACAGCCGATATGACCACAGATCAGACAGATCCACAGGTTCTGAGGGGAGACGTTAGCATGACCGTGTAGTTAATGACGTACGTACGGTATGATGGTTTGATTGTGTAAGTGATGGGATTTACCTCCTGTACTCCGCATTCAAAGCACTTGTTCTCCTCAACAGGTTCTGGGGTCTGACAGTAGCGGCACACAGGACATCTGAGACAGAAAGGTCAATACACTCTAGTCAACACCTACCCAAACACGCCGCCACCTAATGTCCCAGCGCTAAAACAAAGCTACATTGCTTTAATGTGTCACAAAAGGTAGAAAGAGCAGCACGTGATGGTCATACACTGGCAGCATCTTCACTTACTGGGCAATTCAGAACTGAAATGCTCATTCACAAACATCGGGCGTGTGGGCGATTGGGGAGTCCGCCGGCGGTGCTCAGAACGACAGCTCACATTTCGATAAAAAAAAAACCTACTGAGCAGGAACCGAGCGGGCCTGTGATGTATCAATACGGTAAAGAAGAACCACGTTCACCACTGTCTCCTCTGACTACATCGGCTGACTCATACCAATAATCCCACGCTCGTGCTGAAAAATGGGTCGACCAGAAAGAGTGTTGGGCCACAGCAATGCGACACTCATGCCGACCTCAAACATCTCCACGACGCACCACTTAATGACAGCAGTATTCACATTTACTGACTGCTAGCTAGCGGAAGCCCTGTTATGAGCGTGGATGTGCACGGGTATATACTCACGAGGCGTCCTCCCAGCGCTGCAGACACAGGCTGTGGAAGCTGTGGTTACAGAGCGTAGTAAGAACCCCGTTGACTGACTCATCCATCCTCTCCAGACACACGGTACACTTGGGTAGCTCGGTCAGCTCCATCACAGGGAGACTGGCGCCCTGGGGGTGGGGTGGGGGATCTGTTAAATGTTAATGGCTTTCCCAGAATGTCTGTGTCCTGAACCCTCTCCCTGGGCATACCAAATGCATAGGCTTTAACCCTAACCTGGACACTCCTGACTCAATTAGTCAAAGGTTTGATGATTACTTGACACATCTAATCAGGTGGGCTAGTGGTTGATGCGGGGTTGAAGTGAGAATATGTAATGCCTGTAGGAGACCGATGACAGGTTATGGTATCTGTGGCTTGCTTCGGCTCAGACAGCTATTAATGACACTGCTGTATTACAGCCTGTAGGTACCTGCTCAGATTTGATGACCTCAGCTCTTTCAACATAGACCAGCTGACAGACCGCATCCTCTATGGAGTTGAAAGTACGTCCGTTACACGCCGTATAGAAACTATCAGCATCAGCCTGGAGAAAAAAGAAGGGAGAACAATAAAGAGGGAGAGGGAGAACACAAGGTTGAATGGGAGATACTGCCAATAATGTACTCATCTTACCTGGCTGCTGAACTTGATAAGCACCATGTACTGGTTAGGGGTGGAGTCGCGTATGATCTTCATGTGCTCCATGACATCATAAAAAGGGGCCACAAACTTCATGAGGTCATGGCTGGTCATGGTGGAGGGGACGGTCAGGATGCACAACATGGCGCTACGACGCACATCCTCCGTCAGTGATGTCATCTTGCTGCGACGGGGACAGCCAGGGAAAACGAAGTTGCCTTATTATGCCAGAGATACCCGTGTCTACTGAATGACTGAAGCGTCACCTAATGACTGAAGCGTCACCTAATGACTGAAGCGTCACCTAATGACTGAAGCGTCACCTAATGACTGAAGCGTCACCTAATGACTGAAGCCTGTGGGGTTCAGGCCCAGTGTTGTGTGAGGCAGAGGACACTCACTTGGTCTTGTACAGGTGCATAATGCCATGGACGATCTCCACCGAGGGGTTTCCACTGAAGAAGGAGATCTGGTCTGGAAGCTGCTTGGAAGGCGAGTCTGGAGCCATCTCTGTGCTTTCGGCGATGCCCTCTGTACCGCACTCCTTAGCAGGCCCCTCATTGTTAGGGCCTTCAGTAGAGTTCCTCCTGTCTGACTGACCCTCTAAAGGCTGGGCTTCGCCACCTTCCACACCCTCAGTCCTCGTCTGCTCAACCTCTCCATCTACAGGTGACAGGCGCCTCTTTGACTAAACGTTTCTATGCCTATAGTCTGACACTGATCCCCAGCACTGTTTTCTTTTGTCAGTCATTAACGAATCTCAGTGTAATATGTCATAAAAGGGGCCGGACTAATGGATTGGCATTGGGCTGCGGGGATATACGGTGAAAGACTCCAGCGGTGCGAGTCAACGTCAAACATAATAAAACATTGGTGTGTGTGTGCTCTTAAATGGCTCCAGACCTTCCGCAACCTACAGTGATAGACAAGAATAGCCACACAAACTCATAGGGTCTCTATATGCCCTACACATCCTGATTCGTAGCAAGGTTGGGTGTGTGTCCACACAACATTATTCTTACCACGGTTGTGTGTCTGTCTATACACCCTACAAACCGCAAATATTACCAAGGTTGTGTGTCTGTCTATACACTAGTGCTGTGCCAATACAAAGATTTAATGTAAAATTGCAATAATTGTTTCACAATATTGTATCCATATGTTGATGTCTAGAATCTATGTTTATTTATTTATTTATCATGCTGCTGACAGCTGTCTTTTAAATTACTGTAGCAATTGCTGAACGGGCATGTTTTACAATAATAATTTTGTATTTATCACAAAATCTATCTGATAAAAGCCTGTTACTGTATTCCCATGCATGTCGTCATTAAAAAGAAAACAGAAAAGGGTATGCGATCATTTCACTTTTTTGTTATTAATTTCCTTACTCAAAATGCTAATGCCAATTCAGCCCTTAATATTTACATTAGAAGATATTGTTTCTGTGTTGGGGGTCTAAATTTAGAAGTTAGGGGGTTATTAGGAGTTGCTAATGGTGATCAGCAAAACATTGTACTTTCAAGTATATAGCCTAATAATAATTGAGGTTTTCTTTAACACTTCAATAGGTATCGTGATTCCGTTGTGATATCATGATCAATCGTGACGTATTGAATTGTAACATGTATCGTGATATATCATATCGTTACTTGCCAATACCCACCCCTCCTATACAGCCTATAAACCGCGAATCTTACCAAGGTTGTGTGTCTGCCTATACCCTACACACTGCAATTCTTACCAAGGTTGGGTGTCAAGGTCTCGATGACCATGTCTCCCATTGCTCTGCTTCCGATGTGCTGGTGTAGGACTGCTGCTCTCTCCAACTCTGTCTTTCCTGTTAAAGAGAGCCTGGCAAAGCCCAGAGCTTTTTCCTGCAAGTCCTCTTCTGACATATTCTCAGCTAACACACATTGAAAGAAATAGATAGAGAGAGAGAAAGAGGGAGAATAGGCTTATACAATGCATCAATTTATGGACCAAAACAATACCTATAACCAACATCAGCCCCCAGTGAATGTGTGCGTATTATTCGCCTTCATTGCTGAGTCACTGAAGTTAGTTCCAGCAATCACCTGAGCAGGTTTCAGCTGCCTAGAGACGGTAGTGACTTGCACTGATGTCGAGGCTCAGTGAATAATATTTTTTCTAGGCTTGCTGACAGTCGATATTATTATACTGTACTCCCGTGAGGAGTGCGCAAACAGATAACAAGCTACTCTTGACAAGTTCACTATTATCGTAAAGTCTAACATAAGGGTTGCTACTGCTAGTAGCAGCAGTAGCAACTCTACTAGCAAGTTAATAACCCCGAAATAATACAGAAATAAATAAACTCACCGGCCGTGTATTGGAAATCCCGTGGAGAGAGAGAGTGGTCTGCGAGCTCCAGACGGATAACTACCAGTGATACACTCATGTGTTATGAAAGAATGAAGATTCTTCTCGTCGAGAAAACAAAACAAAGACGGGTTGACAGCTTGATAGCAAACAAGCTGCTACTAACATTAGCATTCACTGGAACCAGCCAAGTGCATTGAGAGGGACAAATGATGACGTTGAACGCAAAACTAAATTAATGACATTCTAACTACTCCACACATACAACATTGTTATATCACAACACCATATATCCATATTTCCATCAACTTATATATAGTTGTTCCCAGAGTTTACCCGCTATCGAGTAAACGCTTTGCAAATCTCTTCCGGGTTGCTAACGGTGACGTCATGGTGGAAAAATGAATGTGCCTAGGTCAGCTCATGGCTTCATAAATGTGTATTTGTAAACAAAGACCTCGTTTCTTATTTTAAAATTGAAGATTATTTTAAAACAATCAAATAACTCAACAAAAAGCACTTAAGATCATTCATATTTGTTTGCTCATTAAGGTGTCAATGTGTCAATGTATTGTCTACCAATTACTTATACAGTCGTACAGTATTATATGTATTTTGCTAAAATTATCTTCTTTACTTATACTTGGCTTTCCTTGTGCCTTTTATATAGCAATGCTACGTTACCTTTCTCAATAAACGAAAAATTTTATTTTATTTTATTTTTATTTTTTTCTCACTGTCCATTCAATTCGTCATTCTCACCTAGCGTTGGCATGTCCCACTCTATTCTCACTTTGATGTTGACGGAAGAGGATTTATAAAATGTTTATTTAAAGGGGTCATAAACTGTTGAGGAATAATTATAATGTGATTAATAACGTTTTACGTGGAGCATTTAAAATATAGAAAATGTTACAATCCCTGAAACCTGTGTGAAAAAATTGATTCAGATGAGTGTGAAAGACGGTGCCTGACCCCTAAATTTAACCGATAAACACAAATCGGATTTTCATAATTAATGTCAGTATTAAAGAATCCACGATCCGTGGCCCACACAATCTGTGACAATTTTAACATTTCTATATAGGATTTAGATTTCCATACTGTTTTAAAATATGTATTTAGGTTATAATGTTGTCATATTGTGAGTTGATTAAAAATTCATAATCCTACTGAACTCCGAGGGAAATCCTACTGCCCCTTTTAATTCCTGCCGGTTTGACGCGATTGCGCGTGCTCAGACATATACCTGGTAACCTCCAACATGGCGGCGAGAGGCCATGTGCAAGATCCCAACGACCGAAGACTCAGACCCATTTACGGTAACAATTAGCAGGGAAACAGCACATGTGTGCCTGATTAAATGTATTTTAAATGTGTGTCAATGTACCGGAGCGGTCGTCTGTTCAGTACATTGTGTCCGTGTCTCTGTGTGGGTAGTACCGCGGCCCCCTACTTTCCAGCCCTGGCTTGAATAGCATAATATTCGCCTGCAGCGCCGAATGACAGTGCACCTTGAGTGATTGTCAGCACAATTTTGACAACACACAGCTCTATACGTTTGCCCATTGTTATTAAATATATACTGAGACAATTTGCTTTAAAGGATCCCGAAAAAGCAATCAGTTTTTTTCACTCACAAAGTTCAGGTCTCTTTTTATTTGACAGCTAACATTAGCTAGCTAATCGTAACCGTGTTACTAGCAAGCTAACAGTAGTTAGCAATAACTGGTAAATTTGAGTTCTGTATAATACAGTAAACGAAATATTAGCAGTTTCGGTACATATAACTTACTAACCGGTTACTCTGATGTGTCGGACCGGTTGTAGTTATCATTACATTAACTACTTGCTGCACACACACTGAACGGCTACATTTACCTGGCTTCAACTGTCTAACGTTCGAGAAGTTGGCTAATGTACTGTAGCCAGCTAAGTTCACTAGGTAGCATTGTTTGGTTGGCTTGCTATATAACGTTGATGTTACATAGTTCAAACAACGTGTTAATGAAGCCATTGATCGAGCATTCAATTGATGTTAGGCGATGAAATGTGAGCTAGTTTACTACAGTACAGTAGCTGGGTAGTTTGCTTAGTAGGGGGAGTTTTTTAATTTAATGTCTCACCCTGAATCATATGTCAAGTGTGTTATATGATGGGTTTAAAATATACAAATCAAGTGATCATAGTTAACTAGCAAGTTTACACGTTACGTTTCGGAGGCGATGTGTATGGGCATAAGAGGATTAAGATTGGTTGGCAAGCTAGCTAGCTTGATATGCCTGGTTGTGTTGATGCTTTACGCGTTAGCCTTTCGTTGGCCATTCGTTTAATTTCTGGGCTCTTGTTATATACGGATAATAAATTCCAGTTCGATATGTAATAACTACTCGACACGTAACCCCCTGTTAATACTTACGTCTTGTCTCAGCATTTTCTCATTTCGTCTAGTCAAAACTAATCTCTGTTGATTATGATTGAATCAACGAGTGAACTGTAGGCACAATTAATATTTTAACTCAGCTGCTGTACAAAAGCGAACTACCTGCTGTATGGGTTAATTGTTTTGTTTCCTTAATAGATTTTGATACACAGGCTGTCCATTTCGCACTGTTGTAGAGGCATGTGGTTTATTAAGAGTGGTAAACCATTCTGACACCATTATGTAGGCCTAGCTGTCATTTCTGCTGCTGACTTAGTGTAGGGCACTGTCTGTCTGGATGGGTTAATTTTGGCAGCCAGCTGTCCTGGAGCCTAAACCCCAAGCTTGCCTTGGGAAACAGACTGTGTATTTGGTTTTCAGCAGTTGTGAACCACAGAAGAATGGCAGAGGTCAAACACACAACACACTCATACGTTTGCTCGGTCAGTCACGCAAATAGACAATGTAATCTCATCACACTCAAACCCCCTCTCCAGACAAGACACACACACACTGCATGTTGTGTATACGTGTTTAGTCAGCCAGGTGGTAGCAGAATGCATTAGTCTCAGCTGGTATAAGGGCGGTTTCCAAACTCTTGGTTTTGTCTTCACTTGTCAATATCAGGGCCAGGACACTTACTGTGCATTATGTTTTCTTATGCCCTTCATGCTACAAATTGTGGAAACAGCTGTTAGTGCCTGAAAATGATGGTGGTTAAATTATGGGAATCTTAGTGCTAGTCTTAAGAACTGTTTGCTTGTTTGCTACTATACCTCATTTCTCAATTATTGTTTTTGTAGAAAAGCTCTAGTCAAGCTGTTTTCTGTCCGTTATACCTGAAGCTTTATGCCATAGGTTAACCGATTCTGTGTTTGTCGTCTCCTCTCAGACTATCTGGACAATGGCAACAACAAGATGGCAATCCAGCAGGCTGACAAACTGCTGAAGAAACACAAGGACCTGCACTGTGCCAAGGTGGGTGTACCCCTGACTGTAGTCAGGACACGAGGTGGAGGTCAGTTTTAAATGGCCAGTCACATGGTCAAGAAGAACCTCCTAGCTGATGAGACTAGCACTTATTGCCCAGTTCTGACCCTGTAGTCTGATGCCCTCCACCAACGAGGATGACGACGACGACGATGATGGTGGTATGTTACTTAATTAAACCTACTTGTCCTTAGGTGTTGAAAGCGATAGGTCTGCAGCGAACAGGGAAGCAAGATGAGGCGTTTAACCTGGCCCAGGAGGTGGCCACCCTGGAGCCTACTGACGACAACTCTCTACAGGCTCTTACTATTCTGTACCGAGAGATGCACCGCCGTGAGTACACGCAGGCAGACTGACTGGCACGCGGGCAGACTGACTGGCACGCGGGCAGACTGACTGGCACGCGGGCAGACTGACTGGCACGCGGGCAGACTGACTGGCACGCGGGCAGACTGACTGGCACGCGGGCAGACTGACTGGCACGCGGGCAGACTGACGGGCACGCGGGCAGACTGACGGGCACGCGGGCAGACTGACGGGCACGCAGGCACAGACAGATTAAGGGAAGGATGGTTTAGATGCTTTGACGGTGTTGACTCCCCCTCTTTCCCCTGAAGCTGAGTTGGTGACTAAGCTGTATGAAGCTGCTGTCAAGAAGGTTCCTCTCAGTGAGGAGTATCACTCTCATCTGTTCATGGCCTATGCCCGCGTTGGAGATTACAAGAAGATGCAACAGGTCAGAAGACTCTGTAATACCATGTCTACATATGAAGTGTTGTGTGTGTGTGTGGTGCTAACTCAAGTCTCTGTCTCCAGGCAGGGATGGCTTTGTATAAGATTGTTCCTAAAAACCCTTACTACTTCTGGTCTGTCATGAGTCTGGTCATGCAGGTAGGGATGCATTCTTACTAGACTGCGGTCTGGGTGTCTGTCTGTCTGTCTGTCTGTCGGTCTGGGTGTCTGTCTGTCGGTCTGGGTGTCTGTCTGTCGGTCTGGGTGTCTGTCTGGGGGTCTGTCTGTCGGTCTGGGTGTCTGTCTGGGGGTCTGTCTGTCGGTCTGGGTGTCTGTCTGGGGGTCTGTCTGTCGGTCTGGGGGTCTGTCTGTATGTCGGTCTGGCCGCGGTGGTTTCTGTTTGACTGCGGCGGTCTCTGTCTGTTTCAGGCCATCTCGGCACAGGATGAGAAGCTTGCCCAGACAATGTTCCTGCCCCTGGCTGAACGCATGGTGGAGAAAATGGTCAAGGAGGAGAAGATTGAGGCGGAGGCTGAGGTGCAGCTGTATTTTATGATCCTGGAGAGGCTGGGGAAGTGTGTTGAGGCTCTCAACATGGTCCGTGGTCCTCTTGGAGGTAAAAGAGTGTGTTTGCGTGTGATACATTTAAACACTATGTAGACTGTGTTGGTGTGAGAGACTTTTCAGCATCTGAAGGTATTTTCAGCGGGTGTGTGTGTGTGTGTGTGTGTGTGTGTGTGTGTGTGTGTGTGTGTGTGTGTGTGTGTGTGTGTGTGTGTGTGTGTGTGTGTGTGCTCCCATAGAGAAGTTGACCAGTGAGTTGCAGAGCAGGGAGAACAAGTGTATGATGATGTACCAACGATTGCAGCTGTGGCCTGAATGCAACGCTCTGTCTTACAAGCTTCTGCTCAAAAAGTGAGTGCAGAGTATTCATGTACTTCACGTTTCCAGTCATACAGCTGTGGCTAAAAGTTTTGGCCCCCTTGCACAAATAACTCACTTTTGAAAAATAATTTGGTGTTTGACCTCCAATTCATTTTTTCTCTCTTCTGTCTCGAAGCTTCAATTCATTATTGCAGTGAATCCTGAGAATGTTGATGTCGATCCTAGAGAAAAATCCAAAAAATGTAAAAAGTTTGGAATCATTTCCTGATATAAGCTCCAACTTTGTTGTCTGCCAAAGAGTGCAAAAATGCTTGCATCTTAGAGCAGCACGTCATCGATGTTGAAACATTTGAAACAACATTCACAGAGGCATCAGCCTCGGGCATGGCAAGGTGAGGTTTTGGTTATCAGCCATGCGAGTTCAGCAGTCTTGGTAATGCAGTCTCCCTTCAGAAAGGACACGGGGATGTAACTTTAGCTCATGGAGGACTTTATAACAAGTATTTTTTTTATTACATTTTGTGAATAATGATCAATGTTTTTTTAATTGGGGAAAATGTCTGCATCTTGTATCTATTAAAGATGCAATAAAGTTTTAAAACAACATTGTTCTGACCTGGATAGGCGCCTCACACACTCATAATCTCCAAATTCCCTCACTTCAGCTTTGAGGGTCCAGTTTCAAACCAAGGAGCAAGGTTCTTAGCTAAATAGTAAGAGAATAAACTGAAATGTATTCAGTCATTTTATATAGCATAAAATATATAATAAGTGTGAAGATATGTCAAACAATGAAAGTGATGATCTTTACAGAAAAGTAAATGATGCATTGTAAATTGCATGTGACAATGAGTCCAGCTTTTCACCATCTTAGTAGTACCTGTTAGGTCATTCTGATGAGTATAATGCAGTTCCTCCATAGGGCTGAGCCATGTTCACCTTAGCAAGCGCAGATTCAGGTTCAAAAGATAATTGGGATTTGATCTTTGACAAAAAAAAGATTGGTTAGCATAGCCGTTTCATGGTGCAAAGGCTATCGTCTGTTCTGCGTGTTCTGCGTTTGATTATTTTTATATATCTTTTAGTTATTTGCTGACATTGAGGTCAAAACTTCATTGTCTGCAAAATTGATAGAATATTTGATTGCCAAAATAGTAATTAGTGACAGCCCAACTTCCCATAGCCATGGATGAGCTTCCTGCCCCTGTACTTACAGTTTGGCCCATTCTTCTGCAAACGCCTTCAGTTCTCACAGATTCAAAGGAGATCTGAAACCTGCTGGATATCTGAATAATGTACTTGGGTACATGCTTTTGGCCTTGACTGTATTATGTAACACAGCAGTGCTCATAAGGATGGGTCTTAACTCTCTTCTAACCCCCCCCACCTATTACTCTCTTCCTCTAGTCCTGATGATTGGCAGTTCTATCTTTCCTATTTTGACTCTCTCTTCCATCTGATGGATATGTCCTGGAGCCCGCCAGAGGAAGGACAGCAGTGAGTACTACGTGTCTGAG